>CAUYRT010000912.1:0-10524 GCA_963574885.1 Lepilemur ruficaudatus
CAGTCCCAGTTTTGCAAATAACTAAGTATGTGACTCTGGGCAAAACACTGACACTCTCTGAACTTCAGTTACCTCATCTGATCAAATGGGAATAATAAAGAATAGTAGTAAAAATTAAATGAGAAAACACATGTAAGAAACGTAACAGGCTTCCCAGCCCCAGAACACTGAGAAAAGGAAAAAAAAAGAAAAAGAAAAAGAAAAAGAACAAGAACAAGAACAAGAAAAAGAAAAAGAAAAAGAAAAAGAAAAAGAAAAAGAAAAAGAAAAAGAAAAAGAAAAAGAAAAAGAAACATAACAGGATTATAAATGTTACTTGCTTTTTCCCCTTTGTGACTTCATGATACATGCTTCAGATTCCTGGTTCTGTCACTTCAATGAGCTTTGTAGCTGTCCTTAGGCAAGTCACCTAAGATCTTTGGGCCTCTGTTTCTGCATCTGTAATATTAGAGTGTTGGTACTAGATCTCTAAGATTCCGGAACTTCCAGCTCTAACATGCTATGATTATTGATTATATCACAACATTACTAGGTGACCCTGAGAAAGTTACTCATTTTTTTAGACTTCAGTTTCCTTACCTTTATATATTAGAAATCAAACCAACAAAAAAATAGGCAAGGACTATAACAGGAAATTCTGAAAAGGAGGAAAACCAAGTGTCCAGTAAACATTACTTTATTAGCAACTAAAGAAATGCATATAAAAAAATAATGAAACATGTTTTTTCACCTATAAAACAGGCATGTATTAAAAAGTTAAAAATATCAAAGATTGGCTAATATGTAAGAATATGAGCACTTTTATTTACTGTTCTTTGAAATATCATTTCGAACAAGTCTTTCTGGAGGTCATTTTGGCAATATGTATAAAAATTTTAAATGTACATTCACTTTGATATAGCAAAAGATGCTAATTGTAACATGATTTACTTTAGCGGAACACTGGAAACAAAATAAATGTCCATTAAGAGAAAATTAATGAAATAAATCATAAAAAATCGTATAATGGTATTCTATAGTCATTAAACTGATGATTTTGCTATGTTTTCATGAGTATTGAAAGATGTTCACCACACACTAAGTAAAAAAGCAGTATGTAGAACAGAAATAGCATGATGGTATGTATGTAAAATGTATATATATGTATATATGTATGTATGCATGTGTATGTGTTTGTGTGCATATATATGCATATATACATGTATATGTAATATCTCTTAGAAATGTTTAGAGGGTTTGGAGGGGTGTTCCCCAAAATGTTAATAGTGACTATTTTGGCACAGTGAATTTTTAGGTGATTTTTGCTTTCTTTATATTTGCTATAAGGAATATATATTATTTCATAATGGCAAAAAAATAAAGCTTATATTTAACTTTAAAAAATGTTATTACAAAAAGGATTCTATGACTTTAACAATTCTTTTTAGTTAAATAAGTAAGATCTCTTGTTCTTATAATCTTTGACATAAAACTGAGGTCTTTAAGGCCAGGAAAATCTCTTTATTTTTAAAAAAGTCACTTACATAACAAAGTTTATTCTCAGTTAACCTTCAAACCTCAATTAGAAACACCACGCCATACAGGAATTCTAAGCTGACACCAGAGGTATACTCAAGATTGCTAAAACCCAGGAAAAGCACAATAGTGGTATTTGACATAGCACACTGAATGATGGGTGATAGGATTTGGGCTGGTTATTTGTTGCAGGATAGCCTGGATTATACAAAGAAGAATCTGAGTACTTGAAAATAGAAAATTTAATTGCTAAATTATGTTGAAATTTTTGGTTGCCATTTCTACATTAAAAGCCTATTTAATAACGTCCTCATTTCCTAATAGATGGACACGTAATTTAGAGAGATACAGAAAAGGAAATATGTGATCCAACATATTAAGTACTCCCTCATCCTCTCACCAACTCACAAACCTGGATCTTCATCTATTCTCATGTTATAACTGAGTAGTTCTCTCTCTTCGAGTCTAAGGCCAGTGCACTTGTACTCTAAGCCCCAGCTTTTTCTTTTTCTTTTTTTTTCCCCAAATGTGTTCACAGGATAAGCCCCAGCTTTTTAAACCCTCTTGGGAACCTTACTTATACTTGATTCTGATCTTTTATCCCCTGCATCTTCCACCTCTGTCATGGGAATGTAAACATAAATTAAGTCTATTGTCCTAAAGCAAACAATAAACTCTGACTCCACCTCTCATCTAGCTACTACCTTTTCTTCCTAAGAGCTGAATTCTAAAAGAGTTATCTATATTTCCTATTTCCATTTCTTACATTCATTCCTTTTAAGTACTCCAGTTCAAACTGCCTTCACATCTCACTAAAACTACCTCACTCATTCATACATTCAACTGCCTAAACAATGTCTCCAATTAACATCCAAAGCCAAACCTCACATCAAAAACCAAATTCATAATCTTTCCTTACAAATTTGTCCCTTTTCCCTTGTTCTTTTTAAAAAAGCTTTACTGAAGTGTAATGCATATGTGATAAACTGCATTATTTGAAGTATACAATTTAATAAGTTTTGACAAATGTCCAGTAAACATTACTTTATTAGCAACTAAAGGCTTCTGAGGCCCTTCCTAGGTTTTCTATGAATCAGGAGGTTTTTCCAGAATAGCTGGTGGGAGCAGGCACTATTACTGGCCCTGTGGTACCCTGTTAGGGACTGTTCCCCTAATCCCTTCAGATTCTTTCATCTGCCTCAAGTAGCTTCCTCAAGTGAATGTGCTGATCTGTTCTCAGCTGAATACTCCAGGAGGACCCCCTGTGGATCTCACCTCTCTCTGTGAGGCTCTTTCCTCTCTGGTACTCTGTCCTGTGAACTCTAGCTGCCTTATCTCTCCAACTCTTAGCTGTTTTTTCAACTCAGGGAGTCTGCCAGTCTCTGCCTGGGGTCCCCCCTCCCTGCACCACAGCCTGGAAGTTCTCTCAATGCAATAGGCTGGGGCAATCACAGGATTCACCTCATTTATCTCCTATCTCTCAGGGATCACTGTCTTTTGTTGCCTAATGTCCAGCATCCTGAAAACCATTGTTTTGTATATTTTTGTCATTAAAAAAATTTTTTTTCAGCCAGGTGTGGTGGCTCACACTTGTAATCACAGCTCTTTGGGAGGCCAAGGTGGGAGGATTGCTTGAGGCCAGGAGTTGGAGCAGCCTGGGCAACCAGGCTGTCTCTACTGTCTCTTTTGTAGAGACCCTGTCTCTACAAAAAATAAAAGCAGCTGGGTGTGGCAGCACACACCTGTAGTCCCAACTACTTGGGATGCTGAGGCAGGAAGATTACTTGAACCCAGGAATTCAAGGCTGCAGTGAGCTATGATCATACCACTGCACTCCAGCCTGGGCAACAGAGTGAAATCCTGTCTCTAAAAATAAAATGAAATAAAATAAAATAAACTGTTTCAGGGAGGAAGGTGAATCTAGTGCCTGATATTTCATTTTGGCCAAAATCAGAAGTCCCCCATTGTTCTTTGCATGCCACTGACTTACATGCTCAAGAGAGAAATGTTGGAGTTATCTTTCTCAAATCATTCCCAAATTTACTACTCTCTCCATGACCACTACCAGTAACCCAGTTCTAGGCATCACAGTCTTGGCTATTGCAATGGAAATGACTTCCTATTTGTCTTTCTAGTTCCTCTCTTGCCCTCCTCCAAACCACCTTCTTAAAGCCCTTTAATGACTTCCCAGTGCTCTTAGAATAATATTCAAAATCCCTAATACAGCTGAGAAGTCTCATGTGACCAAGCCTTTGTCTATCTCACCAGTCACTGTCTGAGTTCCACTCATATTAGCCTTTGTTCAGTTCTTTAAAAGCACTGTGCTCCTTCCTGCTACCAGACTTTGCTGTTCCCTCTTGAACAGAAGTCATAGTCTTTTTGAAACTTAATCTTAGAAGTAGCCTCCCATCACTTTTGCTATCACTAGGTCCAGCCCACACTCAAGAGAAGATTAAACAGGGGCACAAACAGTAACAGGGACCACTGGGAATCATCTTAGAGGTTGCCTACCACACCAGGGTTCTGTTTTAATGTTACACATCTTCCTGGCTTCTCATCTATGGTTTTAACTAGAACCTATAAGCTAATCATGTCCAAAGTTCTATTCCCTATGCTCTAGAATCCATATATTCAACTGTCTCCTAGATATTTCCACCTAGATAGCCTACATATATACTTACAACTCAACTTCCCCATCTTTCTTCTCAAAGGTCCTCTTCTTCCTATATTTACCCAAGCCAGAAACCTAAGATCTGTTCTTGATTCCTCATTCTTACTGCCCAGGATTCCCCAAAACCCAATACATCTAATCGGTCATTAAGACTTTCCATTCTACCACCCAGATTCCTAGAACCCAGCCCTTATTCTCCAATTCTACTTCTACTGTGTTAGTTTCAAGGCTTACCACTTTACTCTGGCTTACTAAAGGAAGCTTACTTGTCTCTCTGTTGCTATTTCATTCCTCACCAATTCACCTTCTACTAACTACATTGGCAAAGTGACCTAAGAATGTATATATGATCACATGACTACTGTGCTTAAAATTTCTCATTTGTTGCCCATAATAATAACAACAGTTAAATAGTTTTTAAGCACTTACTAAGTCTAGATACTATGGTAAGGGTTTTATAAACATGACTGCATCAAATCATCAAAATAATACTGTAAGGCAACAGATCTCAAACTGCAGTCCTAAGCGTCTCCAAGCCCCTTTCAGGGGATCCATGAAGTCAAAACTATTTGTATAATACTAAGGTGCTTTTTTCACTCATTTTATTGTAAGTGGGCAGTGAAGTTTCCTAGAGCCTACCTAAGTACCATAACATATTGAATACAGAAGTAGCTGAATTGAGTTTTTATCAAGCCAGACATTAAAGAAATTTGAAAAAATATTTTAAAAATTCCACTCTTCTCAATATTTTTATATGAAAAATAGTTACTCATCACAAAAATATGTTATTCATGTTAACATGTAATGGTTTATTCCTATTTTTAAATTAACAAATATTTGAAATTTTTTCTTAGTTTTGATTTCTAAAACAGTAAATATAGATACTAGATATAACCCACATAAACAAAAGCTCTTTGGGGTAATCATTAAGAAAGTAAAGAAGTCATGACACCAAAAAGTCTGAGCACTGTTCTAAGGTTGTCATCTCCATTTCAAATGGAGAAACTAGGAAGAAACATTCTACTAGCTTAAAGTTCAGTAACTTGCTTAAATCAGCAGTAAGTGGGAGACTGAGATTCATAAAAAAGCTTTATGACTCCAGAGTCCAAGCTCTTAACCACTCTATTGGCCTCTTAATCTGTTACCTACTTACTATCTGGCTCCTACCTACTTATCTCCAGGTTATTGTTCTTTCCTTTGTATCAAATTCAGATCGGTCACTTCTCTCCACTAGCCTTAGTTTCCTCAAACAGAGATACTTCTTAGACTATATTTTGAAAAAGCAATTCCTACTCACCACAGTAAGATAGTACACCCTCCCAAAGCTTTATTAACCTAGACAAACTAAGCTTTTCAACCTTTGAGTTATAGATAAGATATAAATCCTTGGAACTTACCTCTCAAGAATCTCTTAAAAACAAACCTCTCCAAAAGCCTACAGTGATAGCAACAATTATGTTAATCTTCCAATGCACATGTTTTGGATCTATAAAATAGAGACTTAAAGTCACTGCTTACACGTTTCATGTTAGTTACAACATATTTCTTTCCATAAAGGGTCTATGAACTGAAAAAGAAAAACTTTGCTGGACAGTTAGCCACTAAAGATCATGTTTTATGTTACAGTGATTTCCTAAACCTTCCTTTCCTAAACCATAGAGATGCCCAAATAAGGTCTTTCTTCTTCAGGCATCTGTACAACAATGCATTTCCTTCTTCATGATGCCTTTTCTTTCTAGTTGGCTGTGGAATTGGACACAGATTTATTTTCACAAGAGGTAGCTTCAATCCTCGCAAAGTTACTTTCTTTTTTAATCTTTAAAATTATTCTTCAAAAGCAACCTATTTAGTAGACTCAACTGTTTCTTTACTCTCTGTAAAGTAGAATAAACTGTACAGAGGGGCTTTCTCACTTGGGGTCAAATCGTAAGATCTATAAACACAACATTTACCTAACTCATCATAACCCAACTGAAATCAATGGCTCCCATATAATTTCCAGGTTTCTCCATGCCCACCCAAATAACTTTTCTCTAGTCTAACAATTCTCCATTGCTTAGATATGTTGTTTCCATTCTATATTATCAATTCACTCTATATTTTTTACACCACTAGCCATAATGGTTTCCATGCACATATAAAAAAAGTGTCTTCTGGGACACTAAGGTAGGATGATCACTTCAGCCCAGGAGTTCAAGGTCACAGTGACACACGGCACTCCAACCTGGGTGACAGAGCAAGAACCTGTCTTGTCTCACAAAAAAAAAAAAAAAAAAAAGGATGTGTTCTGTTGCTTTGATAATTAAGTGATGCCAGTTTTAATTATGTGATAGACTAAAATCTTCTTTACTCCTTCTCAATTCTAAAATATTTATACACATCAACTGGGTTGTTAGCTCATTATGCAAATTCTTTTATCATATAGTGCCACGTTAAAGATGCTTTAGTTTCCCAAAGAAAGTGGTTTCCAATGAATTTTCAAAAGACAATGGTAATACATTTAAAAATGCATCACTCAACAAAGTTGTCAGAAAACTTTCACACTAAATCAAGAAACCAATGAGTTAAGGAAGAGAGGAAAACACACTTTCACTTTCTCTGTTTGAATTTTTATTTCTATCATGTAACCAATAATGATGTTCTGATAGTCCCATAAAGGAAGAAGAGGTGAGAGAAGAATTCAGCCAGCCCAAGTCATGCTAGTAATTAATACTTATTTCTGAGATGCTACAGCTTTGACATTATCATAACCCAAATTAAAATACCAAGGATGGCATTACCCAAAAAAGAAAATATTGTTAAACTGAACTATAGTAAAATTCAAAACTTCTTTGCATATTGGAGAAGTTTGATTATGGATTATGTATCAGAAAATCATATTATATCATGTGGTATATTCTTATAATGAAATACTCTACAGCAATGAAAAAAACAAAATGACATAGTTGATGTCATAATCAAAATGTTGAGCAAAAGAAGCCAGACACAAATGAGTATATCATTTGTGATTCCATTTATATAAAGTTCAAAAATAAGCAAAATTCTTCTATGATACTAGGAAGTCACAGCAGTGCTTCCCTTTGGGGAAGGGCCCAGGGAGGCACTGGAAGGGTCATGAAGGAGGCTTTGAATACTGGAAAGGTTCTATATCTTGATTTGTTCTGGGTAGTGGTTGCATTGGAATATTCATTATATGAAAATTCATTGAGCTGCACATTACAATTCATGTACTTTTCTTTATGTATATTATATTTCAATTTTAAAAAGCTTATTAAAGAACAAAAAAATGATGGGACAATAGAATACTTTTATATCCTGAGTCAGAAATCTCCTTTTAGCTCTTTTCATTCGATATCCTGTCAGAGTCAACTATCCTTTCAAAGGATGTTCTCACTATTATCTAACCATTCTGTATTAAATGTATCCTCCTAAAATAGAGTCAACGAACTGTAATAATTATTCCTAAAAAAAGGTCATTCCCTTTTTCTATTTCTGAAATGTTTTTCAGTTATACCAAACATCAGTGGCCTTTACCAAGCTTTTAGTTTAGACTTAACAGTTGGAGATACTTCTCTTCTACATATGTTAAAGTAATTATTTCTCTAGATTTCCTATAGCAAAGTACTTTGCCATTGTTACAAATTCCTATGCAATATCACTGCCCTCCGAGATCATATTTTCAACACTAATCAGTGGAAAAAAACAAGAAAAACAAAAGAACTAAC
This sequence comes from Lepilemur ruficaudatus, assembly GCA_963574885.1. Lineage (NCBI taxonomy): Eukaryota > Metazoa > Chordata > Mammalia > Primates > Lepilemuridae > Lepilemur > Lepilemur ruficaudatus. The sequence continues at coordinate 7,912 of CAUYRT010000912.1, forward strand.
ATATTCCAAACAAAAAAGTCTTTGTTTTGCTGAAATCTCTAAAAGTAAACTAAAAAACAAAACAGATAATGCCAGTTTATTTCCCCATGGACAGAAACAGTCATTCCTAAACCCAAAGCCTGGAAGGAATCTCAACTATTATGAACACTATTGTAATTATTCAGTTCTCAACACCTCTTTGTTATGCCAAAACTATATTCCAACCCAAACACACACACATACACACACAGAAATGGTCCATTTCACCTCTCAACCAAACAGCTGCAGTTCCTCTTAAAACTGACAGACATTCTAAATACTTATTTGCTCCTACTAAGTAGTTAATACTAAGAGTTCAGTTCTCCAACTACAAGGAGGAGAAGAGCTTGAAATCATAAAGGTTGACAAAATCTTGGCCAATGTATGCATAAGAAAAGATGTTTTTTCAGCCAACTAAATCATCTCTTGTCCTTGACCCATCAGTTTACCACTCCGTTTGTTCCCAAATTTCTAATTCTGCAAGGACATGCTAAGGATGGGAAATGAGGTATCCTTAACTTTCACCTTGCTATTTATCACTTGCATAAACCAATCAATTGTTAGATCTAGTCATTTTTATTTAGAAACAGTCCATAGAAGAGTACAAGAATTTAACTGCCCAGGAAATCAGGAGATAGATTTTTCAAATAACTATAATTTTGTTTCTAAAATGGCATACAATTTTTAAAAAATTTTTGGATAACATTTTTCCTACTCAATAAAACAGAATGTGTTCATTGTTTATAATTTGGAAAATTCAGAAATTTTAAAGAAAAAAAATCACTTGAGATAGCCATTAAAACATATTGGTATATTTCCTTCCAGTCATTTGTCTACACCCATGCTCTCAAAACAAAACACAATAAAAAAAGAAGACAGAAAAAAACCCTGGTGGTTTTATGTCCTGATTTTTTTCATTTGCCATTATCCTTGTATATAATGAGCGTTTTTCTGTCGTTAAATGCTCTTTAATGCTTTAACATGGTTTTTAATGGCTACATTGTATTCTACTGTATGGATGTACTATAATTCCTTTGGTTATGCCCCAAACATTGAACTTTGTTTAACTATGTACATCTTACTTATCATACATTTGTAGAATTATACCAAATGTTACTTTGGAACCAACCCCATCCAAATTAATTTATACATTTCCTACTCTCCTCTATCCTTCCCCTCCCCTAAAAAAGTCAGAAGAGAATAAAACACTGCAAGCATTTTAGGGAAAAATCCTCTTTGTGTGTAAAGCCATTTCAGAGGCAATGTTGGATTTATGAAATAACTTGACTAATGGATAAAAAATATGAGTGCTTATAAGCCTTCAAGGTAATTTGAGGATTTGTGTATCCTAATTTGTTAACCAAGGGAAAAATGAGAAATAATGGCATGTTTTATTTCCCATCATCATAATACATTTTTAAAAACAAAATACTTAAGGCTAAATTGACAATTTCTAATTATGAGGAGTAACTATGATCCCTTCAGAGTGGGGTTTCTAGATTTTATGCTGTAACCTAAATAAGATCCCATACTAATGACTATGGTAAGATGGCAAAGTAATACATAAAATAAAGAAAACAAGGATAAGTTTCAATTGGCATTTGAGAAATGCAAATTTGAACATCGTCTTTAGGGTACTTTTGAATCCAGTTCCCTGGCTTTATTTTTCAGGTTAAAATAATATAAATTTATACTTTCTTGAATTTCTAGCCCATGTCAATAGATATGATCAAGAAACATGGGAGGCCAAGGCAGGTGGATAGCTCAAGGTCAGGAGTTCGAGACCAGCCTGAGCAAGAGCGAGACCCCGTCTCTACTATAAATAGAAAGAAATTAATTGGACAACTAAAAATACATGTAAAAAATTAGCCGGGCATGGTGGCACATGCCTGTAGTCCCAGCTGCTCGGGAGGCTGAGGCAGTAGGATTGCTTGAGCCCAGGAGTTTGAGGTTGCTGTGAGCTAGGCTGACGCCACGGCACTCACTCTAGCCTGGGCAGCAGAGTGAGACAATGTCTCAAAAAAAAAAAAATATTAAGGGGGCCGGGCGCAGTGGCTCACGCCTGTAATTCTAGCACTCTGGGAGGCCCAGGCGGGTGGATAGCTCAAGGTCAGGAGTTCGAGACCAGCCTGAGTAAGAGCAAGACCCCGTCTCTACTATAAAATAGAAAGAAATTAATTGGACAACTAAAAATATATGTAAAAAATAAATTAGCCGGGCATAATAGCGCATGCCTGTAGTCCCAGCTACTCGGGCGGCTGAGGCAGACGGATCACTTTTGCCCAGGAGTTTGAGGTTGGGGTTAGCTAGGCTTATGCCATGGCACTCTTGCCCAGGCAACAGAGTGATACTCTGTCTCAAAAAAAAAAAAAAAAAAAAAAATGAAATTTGTTGGCCGGGCGTGGTGGCTCACACCTGTAATCCTAGCACTCTGGGAGGCCGAGGTGGGCGGATGGCTCAAGGTCAGGAGTTCGAGACCAGCCTGAGTAAGAGCAAGACCCCGTCTCTACTATAAAATAGAAAGAAATTAATTGGACAACTAAAAATATATGTAAAAAATAAATTAGCCGGGCATAATAGCGCATGCCTGTAGTC
>CAUYRT010000914.1:0-22660 GCA_963574885.1 Lepilemur ruficaudatus
GAGTAGCTGGGACTGCAGGCATGTGCCACCATGCCTAGCTAATTTTTTCTATATATTTTTAGTTGTCCAGCTATTTTCTTTCCATTTTTATTAGAGCCAGGGGTCTCGTTCTTGCTCAGGCTGGTCTCGAACTCCTGACCTCGAGTGATCCCCCCACCTCGGCCTCCCAGAGTGCTAGGATTATAAGCGTGAGCCATCGCACGCAGCCTCTCATTCAATGTTATGTTGAAGTTTTATCTCTAAGCTCTCCTTCATTTATTCTCACACCTGTACAGTATTCCATTGTATAAATATGCAACAATTTATTGATATACTCTATGGTTGAAAGACATTATATTTTTGATATTATTATTTGCTTTTACCAATAGTGCTAAAATTGATACTATACCTATCTCTTTACACATGAGTGGTAGATATTCCCTAGCGCAATGTTTCTGGGTTTCATGTGCTTAGAAGTCACCTGGGCATCTTGTGAAAACACAGATGCTGATTCACTGGTTGGAAGCAGGACTTGAGAATATGAAATTCTAACAAGCTCTCAGGTGATGCTGATGGTCTCTGGACCACATAATTAAGTGGCAAAGCAGTGGATATGTTCCTGGGAGATGAATTTCTAGATGTTCCAAAATTTCTGTGTGAAGTGGTTGTTTTAGTTTTCTTATAGCTGCCATAAGAAATTATTACAATTGTTATTAGTGGCCTGAAGTTACACATATTTATTATCTTACATTTCTGCAGTTCAGAAGTCTGATATGAGTCTCATTAAGTTAAAATCAAGTTGTTGGCAGGGCTGGGTTCCTTCCTGGAACCTCTAGGAGAGAATCTGTTTCCTTTTCCAGCTTGTAGAGGCCACTTGTGTTTCTTGGTTTGTGGCCTCTTCTCCATCTTCACAGCCAGCAACATGGCATCCCTCTGATCCTTTTTCTATTATCACATCTCTCCCTCTGATTCTCTCTCTTCTGCCTCTCTTTCCTACTTTTAGAGACACTATGATTACACTGGGCCTACCCAAGTAATGTAGGATTATCTCCCTATCTTATATAGCAGCCTTATCCTATCTGAAATGCAAGATATGACATAACATGTTCACAGGGTCTGGGGGACCATTATTCTGCCTACCACCAGATTGTAACAATTCACACTCTCACCAGCAGCATGAGTGTTTCTGTTGCTCCACATTCTTGCTGACATTTAGTCTTGATAGACATTGGTATTTTGCTAATCTGTTGAGGTGTAAGATGGTATTTCCTTTCTTTGTTGTTGTTTTAATTTTTATTTTCTTTATTTCTTGTGAAGCTGAGCATTCTTTTTACATATATTTACGGATCATTTCCTCTCTTGTGATTGGACCATTTATATCCTTTGCTCATTTTCTATTGGGATGCTTACTTTCTTCTTACTAATTTGTAGAAATTTTTTATTTTTTCTAGAGACCATTCTTTTTGTTGGCTTATCAATTTTAAATTATAATCTTAAAATAGTTGATTTTTTTCTGATTTTTTACTTTATAGCTTACGTTTTTTGTTATTGAAAAATCTTTCCATACTCTAGGTTCATAAAAACATTCTCCTGTATTTTCTCCTAAAATCAATATGGTTTATTTCTTGGTATTTATCTTTAAGCCACCTGGAGTTTACTTTGTCCATATAAGGAAGGAATCTAATTATATTTTTTTCTTCGAGTATAAATAGTTGTTCCAGCACCATTTGTTGAGGAGTCAATTGTTACTCTTCTGATTTGCAACACCTCTTTCATGTATTAGGTTTTCCTAATTCTAATTTCTATTTCTGGACATCTACCTATCCATTCATCAATTCCACATTTTCTTAATTACAACAACTTTACAATAAATCATTATATCTCACGGGGAGAATTTCCTTACCTTCTACTTCTTCTAGTTACTCTTGGCTGCTCTATACAAATTTTAGTATCAGTTTGTTAACTTCCTTGAAAAACCAGGCTGGGATTGTTTTTTCCATATTGAATATATAGACTAATTTGGGATAATTGACATCTTTGTAAAATTGAGTCTTCCCATTCATTCAAGAACGTGATTTAGCTTTCTCTGTGTAGATCTTTTTTATGTTTTCCAATAGTGTTGTAATTAGCTGTGCCTCATGTGTTTATGTTAAATTGATGCTGTTGCTACCTGTAAATGAAAAATTTCAAAAAAATTTTTTAACTTATCTGCTAATATTAAAAAAGTAATAGATTCTTTTATGTTGATTTAAAATCCAACAAAACTTGCACAATTCTTTTATTAATAATGTTTTTTGAGTCTCTTAGGTTTTCTGTATATAGGTGATCAATTCACGATGATTGACAATAGCTTTGTTTCTTTCTTTCCATCCTATTCCTTGCGTTTCTTTTCCTTGTGTCCTCATGTCCTACTTTACTGGCTGGGACCTCCAGTATATACTTTGTCAAATAGAACCAGTGTTTACAGGTATCCTTGTGTTATTCCTGTTTTTAAAGAGTATGTTTCCAGCGATTTACAATTATGTATGTATCTGTTTCTACAGGTTTTATGTTTATCAGTTTAAGTAAGTTCCTGTCTGCTTTCTAGTTTGACCATTAATAAGTGTTGAATTTTACCATGTGCTTTCTCTCATTAGTTGACATGATTATATGATTAAAGAATCATATGCCTTTAAACTGTTAATATAACTCTAACATTTGATCAATCTTGCAGTATTGAAATAAACATGATGTATTTTATGCATTATTAATGAGTTTGGCTAATACTTTATTAAGAGCTTTTGCATCTATGTTCTTAAATAAGACTGGCCACAGCTTTCCTTTCTTATACTGTCCTTGTCTCTATTTGGCATCACATTTACTAGACGTATAAAAAGAATTTACTGCATTCCTGCACACTCTATTCTCAGAAGGAGTTTATATAAGATGGGGATTATGTGTTCCTTGAGTGTTTGGGTAGAACATGGTATCAAATCATCTGGGCAGTGCTCTATATATTTCAAAATATCAGACTTTAAATTATGTAGTTTAAGTTTCTGTATCCTTTAGCAGGTTTTTTATTTTTTGGCATTTGAATGATCAGTCATGACAGGGTGGACTTATCAGTTATATTAAAATCTCCCTCCATGATTATGGATGTGTCAACTTCTTACAATTCTGTCAATCTTTGGTATATATTTTTTGAAACTATGTTACTAGATAGTTCTGAGATATCTTCCTGTTAAAGTATTTCTTTTATCATAATTTAATTATCCCCTTTTGACTAAGTCTATTTTAGACTAATATTATTATCTCTATGCTACCACTTCTTTGGTATGTTCTTCTCATACCCTCCTTTTAATTGTTTACTTTCAACATTTCTACTTTCTTATGTTTTATGTGTAGCTCTTATAAGTGACAGATAGCTGGATTTTTAAAGTATTGCTATCTGACAGCCTTTGTCTCTTAACTGAAAACTGTGTTTCATTAACATTTATGGTTATTTTTGGCATATTTGGATTTATTTTTATAACATTACATTGTGCTTTTTATTTTGCTTTCTGATTTTCTTTCCTCCTTCATTGCTTTCTATTGAGATCAAGTTTTTTTAATTCCCTCTATTTCTCTTATTTGGACGTCTATTTCCTTTTGGTTTTTGTCCTTAAAATTACAACAAACATTCTTTTTTTTTTTTTTTTTGAGACAAAGTCTCACTCTGTCACCCAGGCTGGAGTGCAGTGGCGTCACCATAGCTCACTGCAGCCTTGAACTTCTGGGCTCAAGAGATCCTCCTGCCTCAGCCTCCCAAGTAGCTGGGACTACAGATGTATATCACAATACCCCCTACATTTTTAAATTTTTTGTAGAGATGGGGTCACGCTATTGCCCAGGCTGATTTTGAACTCCTGACCTTAAGCAATCCTCCCGCCTCAGCTTCCCAAAATGCTAGGATTACAGGTATAAGCCACCACGCCCAGCCAACAAACATTCTTGAACAAAGCAAAATTAATTAATTTCTTTATCATCCTTCTGAACAATAAAAGGATTTTAGTGTACTTTTACTGAACATAGAAGGAGTACATTTTGAATTATTTTCTTATATCTGTCTTTCAGTTCATTAATATTCTCTTCAGCTTTGCCTACTTTGCCATTCAATCCATTTCTGAGTTTTTAAAATTCTAACTTTTTAAAAAAATTCTAGAAGTTATATTTGGTTATTTTTTAAAAATCTACCTAGCCTTTCTCTTTTTGATGTCTTGTTCTTATTCTTATTCTTTTATCATATTTCCAGTTATTTCTTTTAGATCTTAAATCATTTTAGACACACTTATTGTCTAGTTTTTAGCTGATATTTTAAAGAAATGAAGTAGTTGGGGAGGGGTGTCTAATCCTTTTTGGGCTCTGCTGATCCTCATTTATGATGGCCTGTTTCCTCATATATTTAAATATCTTTGATTGTGAATTCATTTTTTACTGTGGCAGACAGTATATATTTAAATTCCAAATATGTGTGAGAGCAGGGCCAAAGTCTCAAACTCTTAGGGACCTCGTAGAGTTCAGTCAAAGAGAAACAGGATTGTTTCTATTTTCTTGCGCTAGGGCAGAGAGTCAGATTATACCTAGTGAAATCTAATATATAACCCTTTGTAGGTCCTGGTTTTAGTGAGGCTCTCACTTCTAAACTTCCTCCTCTGAGCCTAAGTTTTGCTCCCCCGTGGTCATTAACACATGGTGGTAATAGAATTAATAACCCTACACCTCTTCACCCCCTCCAGAGTAGTCCTAGCATCCACTCATGGGCTTACTGTTCTGTTTTTGATTTCCTCTCTTTGGCCTCCAGATATTTCCCTTACTTTATTGGGAGCTCATCTGTACCTTTTAAGTTTTTATTATTAAAATGTAAATATATTTCTAGGTGCTTTGCACAGGACAGTTTTCAGCGGATACAGACCTCTAAATATTGTCAGAAGCAGAAATCCCTAAATTTACTTTTATAACATGGTCCTTGCCTCTAAGCCTTATAGAATAATATAACATCTACATAATATCAGACTATGAAAAGAAGCATACCAAAAATCAGTTTATTCCTTTTCCCAAGCTCTTTCCCATTTTAGGTTTATACAGTTGTACTATATTGTCTGTTATTAAAAAGGTGTACTTATAAAAGTACAGTGGCACCTCCAGGATTAAAGACAAGATAACTAGGAATGGACCTGGCTTCTAGGGTCATAGAAATTCTTAATATGTTGGTTTATCTTGGACTCAGAGTCATTTTCACAGTTTAGACCTGTAAAACAGTGTACAAAGGAAAAGTGAAAAAAATATTTTCTGCACATAAAGGATTATGAAATAAGGGCTCAACCAAAATGCTGAAATGATGATTTGCCTTCACACCTCAGTGCTGGGTGAATTATCTCTCCCCCTATCTACTCGGCCTTTACCCCCCATTGTTACCAATTCAAGTTATAACAGCTAATCCTCAGGGGGACAGTGGAAGCCCAGTTTCCTCTTTCCCCTCTGACCCTCCTCCAATTAATCTGAGGCAGTGTAAACCTTTACCGTTTAATATTGTGTAACTTCCACTTCTCCCTCGTCCTCCCACCCAGCCCCTTCCTCCGCAAATTCAGGGGAACTCCCATTACCGCAGTGCCACCAGCATTACTCATTCATCCCCATTCAGGCTTTCCCCAGCATTTATTAAGGGCTCTCTGCCCCTGCCTCTCACTCTTCCTCTCCTCTGCTCAAACTCAGCTCGCTTGAGAGCCTCCTGCCTCTTTCCCTCTTGCCAGCTGTGGAAAGAACTTTGCCTCTTTGCAGCGATGTATCTCCTTGGGATTCTGTTTTGTGCTCTCTGGTCCGCGGTGTTGGCCGAGAACTCCGATGATTATGAGCTCATGTACGTGAATTTGGACAATGAAATAGACAATGGACTCCATCCCACCACCGAGGACCGTAAGTTCCTTTTAACTGTTTCTCTGCTAACTCTAACTGCATATCCACCTCTTTTAGTCTAAATAATATAAATATACTTTGTAGCCAACGAAACAAGCTAAAAACTATAGTTTGTTTGCAAAAGTAGGAAGCACTTGAGGAAAGAGAGAGGTTTCGAAAAGTTATGTTTGTAACAGATACATAATGAGTTGAACCATATGAAATGGCCCATATTCGACTGTTTTGAGCTTACATAAATGGCACTTTCATACAGTACAACTTAATCTGTACCTGAATGAATAGTTTCTGTGTCATTTTTTGAGATATTTACACGTTCTTTTCGGAGGTGTCCTTAAAGGGAAGGAGGATGCTGGGGACGGGCTGTAACTTGGCACCACCGAGGGAGGTCAGCTTTTGCAAAGCATGTTCACGGAAGGCCTGGTGGGCTGGTAACGTGTGTGTCCTGCGCCCTAGCCACGCCGTGCGACTGCAGTCGGGAGCACTCCGAGTGGGACAAGCTCTTCATCATGCTGGAGAACTCGCAGATGAGGGAAGGCATGCTGATGCAGGCCACGGACGACGTCCTCCGGGGCGAGCTGCAGAAGCTGCGAGCGGAGCTGGGCCGGCTCGCGGGCAGCCTGGCGAGACAGTGCGCGCCGGCCGCCCCCGAGGAGGCCAGGCTGGCCCCGGCACTGGACGAGCTGCTGCAGGCGAGTCGCGACGCGGGCCGCAGGCTGGCGCTCCTGGAGCGCGCCGAGGCGCAGCGCCCGGAGGAGGCGGGGCGCGCCCTGGGCGCGGTGCTGGAGGAGCTGCGGCAGACGCGAGCCGACCTGCGCGCGGTGCAGGACTGGGCGGCCCGGCGCTGGCTGCCGGCAGGTAAGAATGCGGAGCGAGCCGGGACCTCCCCCTGCGGCTTTGTTCCGCGAGCGCGCGTAGCGGCGAGCCAAGTCAGGCAACCTTCTGGGAGAAGCTTTAATGGGTAAACGCACACACAGACCTCCATTCCCGCATGCACGGTCACAGAGCTCAGACACACCATACAAGGCGGGAAAATTGGCTTTAAAAACAGCATTCCTTAGCCCTGAGGGACCCCAAAGAAAGCTGTGGACGTAACCGTAACAGTCTTGAAATAGACGTCCAGGGCCCCTAACACCTGATCCGACCAGGCGTTGCAGCAGTTCCACTGGCCCGTTATAACCGTGACCCCTCTCTCTGCCCAGCTTCCCTCCGTTAGGGATTTCCACGTCTTCTAATTTTATCCTGCCTCTGTCTTTAGAAGAGCTCTGGTTTCTCGCGCTATTTTAGGGCCCCTCGGCCGGCCTCTCCTCCTCTCGCATTAGGAGCAAGAGGCTGGAGGCTGAATTTGATCTCTCGTTCAGCGGAATTCCTCAGGAGTCCCCTAGCCCCTGGGTTTGTAGAATTAGGGCGACAGTGGAGTTGGGAGGGTGTGCAGTTTGGGACTCAACGTGGACCAGTCGAGTGTAGGAGCCCTGTAAGCGACTCCCGCCCGACCCCAGGGATTCAGAGAATGGGGCCAAACAGGAGACTGTTCAACCAGATGCAACTTGTCAAAGCCCCATGAGCCACTCCATGAATCTCCAAACAAACGTGTGTTCCCGAAATAATACATTTTAAAGATGGTTAATTAAAAGAAAGAAATAGAAGATTTGGAACCAAGTATTAGTCCTTTCTTTACAAGCCAAAATTTCTAAGAAATGGAGGTGTGAGAATTATTTTGGATTATGTTAGAAAATCAGTGTCCTGGGTAAGAAAATATAACTTACACTTTTCCTGAAAATCCCAGAAACAGAAAACAATTACAATGCCATCCTTCCCTGTATTTCCAGTAAAACAACTCTTATTGGATGGGGTAGAGGGAAGAATCATAAACACGTTTGAGAGCATATTTCATTTAAAGTTACAGAAACCATACCAGAATATTAGTCTTTTCTAAATACTTGAGATCTGTTTATCAGTACAGAGCATATTTCCTTAAATATTAAATAGGGCTTCAGAGGAGAAAAAGCATAAACTCAAATAAATATACAGTAGTAGATCCTTAATGTAATAGGAGACAAATTATAATTCAGCTATTTTAATGGATGTGATTTGTTTTGCAAACCGTGGAAAGTCATTGTGCATATAATGCACCTGAAAACCTGAAGAATTATCCTAATTTTTATCTTCACTTCTGCATATTAGTTGGAGCAGAAGAGGGATGTATTTCTGGGTTCTAAGATGTTCATTCTTATTACAGCCAATAATACATTTACCCACATGCTTTGATTTCTTCTCTCTTGGTCTCCTGCCAGCTTGGCTCCTAAGGGATTCCTAATCATTCTGTTGTCAGCCTCCTAAGAACCTGGTTTTAATTTTGTTTGGTCTTTGATGATATAATCAGAAAAACCTATTAGTTAAAAGTCATTTCATGAGAGAGTTCCTGACATTTTAAAGAGGTATCAAGAGCCTCAATCACTGGTCCCCAAAAGAAGGCCACAAAAAATTGCCAACATGCAGTTCCACTCCATGAACTCATGTGGCCAGTGCAGCCTATAGAGAAACGCTGAGTCTCTGAGATGCAATCAAGAAATACTTTGGAATGCAATCCTGACTGCCTGGGTTTATTTAAACAGGAAATCATTTAATTAGATTGCAGTGGGTGCCCTCTTGAACACTACTGAAACTTCATAGAGAGTATCTCAAAAGCCCATGAGTATGGTGAATTTTTGTTCAATGATTTTTACTTAATTAACATAGTTAGAAAAAAATGCACCTGGCAATTTCATTTGAAAAAAGAATCAATGCCTCATGAAAAAATTAATTTAAGAAAAGCCTTAAAAATTTCAAATTATTCAGTGAAAAGATTAATACCAAAGAATGACAGGACCAGTTTTGTGCTTTAGTATTATAGTTATTTTTATATGATTTTCTGAATCTCACTATTTTCTTTGGCTATTACTAAAGGATAAAGTCCACATCTGTTTAATGTTTTCAGGACAGAGCCTAACCCTGAGCCACTTGTAGGAGTTCAACATAGTTTACCACACTGTACATGGATGTTTGGTTTCTGCAAGTTCTGTCTCTTCACCAGTTAGTATTTAAATGCTCTGGGTGTTTGTTTTTCAAAGCAATCTTATGGCAAATCCTTAGGCTGCCATAATGTGAATACTTACGCCTAATTTAGTTTTTTTAAAAATCCTTTCTTTTAATAAAATTCTCATTATTTATCTTGGCAAAATAATATATGTATAAAATAACACAGAGCTCACCTGTTAAAAGTTTTAGCACATCAATCACAGACATACCAAAAGATCTTATTTCAGCATCTCCATTTCCCCAACTAGCCATGTTGCCTTGAGATGCACAGAGGCGGAATAAGCTTATTGAACTTTCCATCCCAAATCTGAAAGACTTCTCCTTCTAAGTGCTCTTTAGCAGAAACATGTTTTCTAACCAGGCCCTTGGAAGAATTTACTCCTCTTAAAGTTTTTCTATTACTGCTTAAATGGTATTTATAAGCATGTGGACAAAGTAAGAATTTTTAAGTATATCCTTGGTCTACCCAGTTCTTCTTGAGTGCTACATACACTTGTTTCTTATAGACTCGCAGAATATTAGAAGGCTTTTGTAGACAACACTAAACCCTGGAAGATTATGGTGCTCATCCAAAGCTGCCCAGCTCATTAGTAGTAAACCAAACTGAATTCCAGCCCTTCTAACCAAATCCAGGGGTTCTACTATTAAGAGACAAAGTATTGTGCTGGTTAAGGGTGTGCACTCTGCGACCAGCAACCAGACTGCACAAGTTCAAACTCCAGTTTGTAAATATAGATAAGTTACTTTTGCCTCAGATTTTTCATCTGTAAAATAGGAATAAAAAGACTATCTCTTAGGGTTATTATGAGTATTAAAATGACATATAAAGGGATTGGAACAGTATCTGGTACATAGTGAGTACCCAGTGTTAGTCATTATTATACATTGCTCCCTTTCAAAGGTAGTTTTCTAAAAACTCTGCAAAGTTTACAAATACCTGAGAACATGTGGCATATTAAAATGTATTCTACAATAAGGTCACTATTCTAGAATTTTGTTGCAAAATTTATGTTAATAATAGCTAAATGGAACGAACTAGGTCCATTGAATTCCATAGTTATATTATTTTAGGAGCTTGGTGGAGATAAGCACAGAGAACCAGGTTGGGCTCTAAATTCTTGGAAATTATAGAATCATTGTTTGACGTAAACTCATAGTGATTCAACATTTTTTTAAAAAAAGCAATAACAAAGAAAATATGCTCATTGGGAGGGGAAGTAGTCATGGTTTTTATTATTTTGTGAGTTTGGACTAGTTGACACTTTCTTTCTTTTATTTGCATGCCTTCTCCATTTAGATGTTTCATTGAATAAGACAATTTGCTTTCCTTGTTCTCATTTTCTTTGCTCTACAGAGATTATACTTGAGGCCCCTTAAGTTATAATATTAATATAATGTTGCGTATAGTTTTCAATTGTAGTCATTAAAATGCTTATGTTAAAAAAACTAAATGCCAGAATAATTCTGAATACATTTATATTTCCTCTCATCTTCTTCTTACTTTCTTGGTACTCTAGGTTGTGAAACAGCTATTTTATTCCCAATGCGTTCCAAGAAGATTTTTGGAAGTGTGCATCCAGTGAGACCTATGCAACTTGAGTCTTTTAGTGCCTGCATTTGGGTCAAAGCAACAGATGTATTAAACAAGACCATCCTGTTTTCCTATGGCACAAAGAAGAATCCATATGAGATCCAGCTGTACCTCAGCTATCAGTCCATAGTGTTTCTGGTAGGTGGAGAGGAGAACAAACTGGTTGCTGATACTGTGGCTTCCTTTGGAAGGTGGACCCACCTGTGTGGCACCTGGAATTCAGAGAAAGGGCTCACATCCTTGTGGGTAAATGGTGAACTGGTGGCTACCACTGTCGAGATGGCCAGAGGTCACATTGTTCCGGACGGAGGAATCCTGCAGATTGGCCAAGAAAAGAATGGCTGCTGTGTGGGCCATAGCTTTGATGAAACATTAGCCTTTTCTGGAAGACTCACAGGCTTCAATGTCTGGGATCGTGTTCTCAGCAATGAAGAGATAAGAGAGACTGGAGGAGCGGAGTCTTGTCACATTCGGGGCAATGTTGTTGGGTGGGGAGTCACAGAGATTCAGCCACATGGAGGAGCTCAGTATGTTTTATAAGTGTTGTGAAATTCTACTTGAAGCCAAAGAAAGAAACTAACATTTTAAATATATGCCAGTTGGGATGTTCTAAAAACCTCAATGCATAATGAGAACACTTGAGATTAATGAAGGAGAGAGTTGAGATCAATCTTTATTTATCTTGGCAAAATACTGAATAAACAGTTGAAAGGAACACATTGGAGAAAGCTTTTGGGAATTTTGTTACTAGACTTTATGCCATGGTGCTTTCAGATTAGTGCTGTGTCTTTGTCAGATAAACTCTCAAGTAATTTAAAAGGACTGTATTGTTGAACAGAAGGACAATTGTTTTACTTTTCTTTGGTTAATTTTGTTTGGCCAGAGAGGAATTTTATATGGAAATAGTAACAAAAAAGATTTGTTGTCCATTGTTCATTATTACAAAAAATGATGATAAAAACATATTTATACTACAAGATGACTTAACAAATATAAATGTAGGTTATGTGTTATAATCAAATGTCACTCTTTCGAGAAAATAGACATATAAGTTATATTGTAAAATGGGTTTGTATTAATTTTATTAAGACTATTTTTGTAAAGCTCTACTGTAAATAAATGTTTTATAAAACTAGCTCATGTCATCTAATTATAAATTTAAGAGATGTTTTGAAGCAAACCAACACTTTTTTCGTCTAAAGTAGGCAATTAGCTTTCGGAGACTATCGTATAAATAGCAATAGTTAATATTGTTAGAAATAAACTACAGGATTGTGTTAAGCCTTGTCTTCTTTTTTTTTTTTTTTTTTTTGAGACAGAGTCTCACTCTGTTGCCCGGGCTAGAGTGAGTGCTGTGGCATCAGCTTAGCTCACAGCAACCTCAAACTCCTGGGCTCAAGCGATACTTCTGCCTCAGCCTCCCAAGTAGCTGGGACTACAGGCATGCGCCACCATGCCCGGCTCATTTTTTCTCTATATATCTTTAGTTGGCCAATTAATTTCTTTCTTTCTATATATAGTAGAGATGGGGTCTCACTCTTGCTCAGGCTGGTTTCGAACTCCTGACCTTGAGCGATCCGCCCGCCTCAGCCTCCCAGAGTGCTAGGATTACAGGTGTGAGCCACCGCGCCCGGCTAAGCCTTGTCTTCTTATAGATCATAAGCAAGAAATATGATCTTGGCCAAATCAATTCATCTCTTTGGGTTTTAGTTTTCTTAACTGAGAAATCAAAGAATTGAGGAAATAATGATGTGTAGGTCTCTTCCAATTTGATGATTCCAGGAGCTTATACAACTTTCTGTACCGTATAACATGAAAAAAAAATCAAACATGATTCATAACAGTTCCCCAGATACACACGATGCTTGCAAGCAATGGCTTAGGACTGTTAATTGGGAGATCTAAGAATCTGGAAAAGAAAATGAAAGCACAGCCCACTCTCTTACTCCTGAAGGGGAGGATGGTCAAGCCACTTCACTCTGAAGATGGGCAGTAAGTCTTCCCCGCCACACTAGGGTTCTCCTGGACATTCTATGCAAGGGCTGGTAGAAGGGCCTTAAAAAGCCACTTCTGAAATATGGTAGAACCTAGGAATGATGTGTCCTCCTAAAGATAGGGCCTGGATAACCACAGGTCATTTCCTGTTCATAAGGTTTGGAGAATAGGGCCAGGAGTAATTCCGTGACTAACTACTTGGGTATCCTTGGTTACATTTTGTAACTAACTAGCTGGTTGTCAGACAAGTTACTTAACTCTTATGGATCTTCTCAGTAAAAGGAGTGGACTCTTAGTGACTTTTGGCAATACAGTTCTGTGAATCTAATAATTCTTAAGAATGCTCATGATATAAGTACAGCTTCATTCCACTTGTGAGACCCACAAAACCAGGCTGACGAGTCTCTAAGAAAATCACTTGTAGTTATTAGCTGATAGGCCAGTCTCAGACTGTTGGAGATTACATAATTCAAGGTTGTAGGCACACTGGGCACATGCAAAGTTCTTGTACAGCCATCATCTACACCAGTGGTCCCCAACCTTTTTGGCACCAGAGACTGGTTTCATGGAAGACAATTTTTCCACAGACATGGAGTAGTGGGATGCACAGCTCAGGCGGGGAGCGGAGCTCAGGTGGTGACGGCAGTGAAGGGGAGTGGCTGTAAATACAGATGAAGCTTCTCTCGCACAGTGCCGCTCACCTCATGCTATGCGGCACCCTGGTTCCTAAGTAAGTTTCATGGAAGACAATTTTTCCATTGATGGGGGTGGGGTGGGGGAGTCTATGGCCCAGGGGTTGGGGAGCACAGGTCTACACCACTTGAACACTCAGTTGGAAGAAGAAAAACTGAACCCAAACTCTGGCAGAAAATTAAGCACGCTTTCAATTCCTTTCTACTTTCAGCATCAGTTATATCTGTTTAAGAGACCACAGTTAATGCAGGCTAAGGAAAATGCAAACTCATATGTTTACAGAATTAAATGTAAGGAAGCTTAAGGTTTTTTTTTTTTTGGTTTCTTTTTGTTGTTTGTTTGTTTTTTAGTAATTACATGTTCACAGATTAAAGAAGAAACAGAAGAAAATAATTTTGGGGTTATAAAAATAGAAATTTCATCTGCTCTAGCAGTAAGTTTACATAGGTGTTCTAGGGACTCTAATTATTCCATGATATCTATTTTCTCTCTTCTTCTTAGTAACAAAATTCTAGTTTTAGTGGCATACGTGGCCACTTAGGGTAAAGTCTAAATTTTTCAGTGTTACTTGCAGCTAAGTGTGGCCATATGACTAAGTTCTGATTAATGTTCAAATATTGTATGTGATTCTCTTTCTCTTTCTTCTGTCTGATTGGAATATAGTAATGATGGCTGGCATTTCAGCAACCATCTTAGACCATGAGATTCCATGCAGCATTATAGAAGAGGCCTGGGTTTCTGATGACTGTGAAGTCACCTAGCCAGCCCTGGGCTCTCTGCCCCAGATTTCTTTTACATGAGAGAAAAATATACTTTTGTCTTATTTAATCCATTATTAGTTGATGGCCCAAGCTAATCCTGATCCTGTAATTTTTTTAAATTAAAAGGGCCATGCACTTTATTCTCTCCAAAATACTCATGGCCTAAACTCAGAAAATATATTTTACAAATTCTCAGAAATTTTGATATCTGACTTTTTTTTTTACTAACCAATAACATTTAATGAGCTTGCGACTACACAAATGTCAGCAAAAGGAGGAACTAAGAAATGTGTAAAACTGAGATAACTATGTCAAAACAAATACCAGCATGATAACTTAGTTTAGCACACTGGCACACAGTTTCGTTCACCAGAATAGTTATTGAGAGCATCGCCATATTATGGCATAGTAAAATAATTGTGCAAGATGACTCCAGTTAGGAGGAAAAAAATGTATGTGTAACTAACACATACTGCATTAATATGTTAATGAATTATTAACATATTATTTGTGTGTGTTAGGGTGACCAACTGTCCTGGTTTACCAGGGACTGTCCCAGCTTTAGCACTGAAAGTCCCACATCCGGAGAACCCCTCAGTCCCAGGCAAACTGTCTGTCACTCTAGCATATTTGTATGTCTGTCCAGTAAAGGAAGGTTTTTGCAGAAATGATAATATATGAACAAAACACAATTGACATAGTTTCCTTGTCCATTACAATAGAAATTGGCTTTTAAGTATTAATTCCTTTAAAATATATTCAGAACATTTGATTACTAAGCATATATTATAGAATTTTGGAGCTAAGTTATTTACAATTACTTAATTGACTTTAACAAATAATTAGATTTGCAAAAACCCAGGAAATTATAACTGATTTTTATTTCATTTCTTATTAAATCTTATAATAGAAAGCTCTTCTTTGAGAAGTTTACTAAGGCCAAATATTTCCAGAATTATATTTTATCCACTTAAGAAATAGAACTCCTAAGGTTAAAAGTCGTGGTTAAAGCAACTGTGTATTTTCATTTATATATTCTTGGATTCAGTGAGCATGAGAACTTATATTGCTGGCCCTTGCATTCAGTTTTATAAATCTGGGGTCTAGAAGAAAGTTTGCTGAGCTTGGGGTCAGAAATCTAGTGTTTAAAAATCCTGGCACCATTGCCTACTAACTTACTAACTACAAGACGTTGGACCTGCCAGCTAATCTTTATGAGTCTCAAATTAGCCAGGAAATTAGGAATGGCAAGACTTCTTACCTTGTTGAAGGACTATTAAGCAAATAGCGTACCTAAAAGTGCTTTCTAAACCATAAAATAATATTTGAAATAAGATAGTCATCTTAAAAAATGTTTTTCCAAGTTTTTCCCAGTGGATCAAAACATAAATAAGCAAACAAACAAAAAAAAACAAACAAAGGAATATAAGGATTCTCTTCCATTGGGGGTAAGTCATTTTCAGAATTCAGCACATGGATGTCCACATCTGTGCAGGCTTTGTTCTACTTCACAGCAACATCTGCTGGTGAAGTCAAGAAGATGCAAACTCTGATTTATATCAGATCCAAGACTTGGTTAACAATTCAGAAGGGGTCTTTTTCTGTTCCAAGATGTCTCTATTCCTTGATCTGTATTTGGATTTTTATAACATTCTATTTAATATTTTCCTATGTGTATTAATATTCAGGTTTCAATATTCTTAATAAAATTGCTTAGTAGTTTGTTTCCTAGAATATTTGATTAATAAATTCTTTCCCAACAACCTGTAATATGGTGAATTTAAAAACCTTTTCCTTTAAGAGTAATCGTAGCATTGGCCAGGCGCGGTGGCTCACGCCTGTAATCCTAGCACTTTGGGAGGCCGAGGCAGGCAGATCGCTCAAGGTTAGGAGTTTGAAACCAGCCTGAGCAAGAGTGAGACCCCGTCTCTACTAAAAAAAAAATAGAAAGAAATTAATTGGCCAATTAAAAATACATAGAAAAAAAAATTAGCCGGGCATGGTGGTGCATGCCTGTAGTCCCAGCTACTTGGGAGGCTGAGGCAGAAGCATCGCTTGAGCCCAGGAGTTTGAGGTTGCTGTGAGCTAGGCTGACGCCATGGCACTCTAGCATGGGGAACAGAGTGAGACTCTACCTCAAAAAAAAAAAAAAAAAAAAAAAGAATAATCATAGCATGAATTTTTAATAGCTAAGCATCTCCCTAGAGATTATAAAACTCCATGAGTGGATATGGTTCTGCCTCCTATATTTTATTAATAATATGGATCTGGTACATGGCAAATGCTCAATTAGGGATGACAATAACCACCATGATGATGATCATGATGATAAGAAGAGAAATCATAGTAACCACTGATAAACTATAGGCCCAGTATTGTGCAAAGTATGGATATTTTACCTACTTAAGCCTTTTCCATCCTGTGTGGTATATATTTTTACTGCCATAATAAATGAGGGGTCAATTTTCTATCTCCATTTTTCTCAGACAGTTCACCAATCAATGGTTTGAATTTTGTCTCACACAGAGAAAGAAATGAGGTGAATTTATCATAATTAACTAGACAGTCTTTTCCAGGCTATTGCCAGTAAGTCAGAAAGGAATTTGGACTCTTGCTGAGATAATATTGCATTTTCCTTCCAAAGACTTTCTACTGAAGTTTCAAATCATTTGAGGTTATCTTGTGACTTGTGCCAGAGGATCACGTAAAAGGCCTAGGAGAGGCATATTCCTTTATTATGATCACTGATTGAGAAATGCAGAAAAAGGAATTAGATTTGATAGCGATGGTGTGCTTTGCATCACAAAATTCCAAATCAAAATTTGGAAAAGGCTTCCCTTTTTTTTTCCTTTTTCAGATAATCCCTGATAGTTGTGGATACTCTCATTTTAGGGGTCTTCAATAATATTGTCAGCCTCTTGGGTTAAAGATATGCTATCTCATGCTGCACTCAGCATTGGCTGTGCTTTTATTTTCCAATACTGGACAGGTATTACAGGTCATCTTCATATGCCAAAGAAGAAGCTTGGAGCATTATTCAGGAGCACTGGAAAACAACTCCTCTGAAAATCTCCCCTCTGAATAGGTTCTGATGTTAAAAAACATCAAATTACCCCTGATATGATTTAAGCTGAAAATAAATTCATTGCCCAAGTGACATCCTTGTCTTATTTTTTAATTCAAGGGGAAGCATTCAATATTTTCTGAGTAAGTATAATTTTAGATTAGTTTTTTGTACTCTTTATCAGAATAAGGATGTTACCTTTTATTGCTAGTTTGCTGAGAGATTTTTTTTTTTTATCATGAATAGACCCTGAATTTGACTGAAGGAGAGATTTAAATTTGTCTTATATATTTAGGTTTTTATTCCATCTGATATTAATTTATGCATGCTGTTGCATGCACAATTGTCCCAGAACCATTTATTGAACAGTCTATCCTTTTCTAATGGAAAGATTCCCCTGGCGTATCAGTTTTCATATATGCATGGGTTTGTTTCTTGCTTCTCTATTCTAGCCCATGGTTATTTGTCTGTTCTTGCACTGAGGCTACACTTTTAATTACTATGCTTTTACAGTGTCTCGGTATCTGGTGGTGAAATTATCACCTCCTCCTCTTCTCCAATAACTCCCACCTTCTTATCCTATGAAATTGTTTGGGCTATCTGTTACACTTTACCTTACTTGTGAATTTTAAAATGAGCTTGTCATCTTTCATGGAAATCTCTCTTGGCATTTTATTAAAATTTCACTGAATTTATTAAAAACTTACATCTTTGCTACATTAAGTTCTGCCATCGATGAACATAGTATATTGCTCCATTGGCTTACCCTTTATTTAATTGCTTTCAATAAACTTTTATAATTTTATTCTCAAAAGCCACATAAATCTTTCCTTCTAGGCATTGTATATTTTCTACTTTAAATAATAGTTTTAATATTATATTTTCAATTTATTATTACTGGTATATAGGAAAACAACTGGTTTCTATAAATTGATCTCTTTTCCAGCAACTTTACTAGAATTTCTCTAATTATGTATATAGATTTATTGGAGACTATTAATATTTTCTACTATGAACGGTTACATTTTCTAGAAATAATGATTGTTTTGTCACTTCCTTTCTGATTGTTATAACTTTATTTATCTTTTTGGTATAGGCTAGGGTTTCTAGTGCCCGTAATAAATAGAAGTACATAGAGTACTTGTCTCATTTCTGACTTTAAAGGGATGCTTCTACTATTTCACCATTACATATACACATATATTTGTGTGTATGTGTATATATATGTATACAAACATGCACACACTTAAACGGGTTAAGGAACTTCTCCAAAATTCCTAATTTGCAATTTTTTTTTCATGAATGGGTACTGAAATTTATGAGATGATTTTACTAATCATATAATTTTTCCCATTTAGTCTTTTGTAACAAGAAATTACATTTTGAATGTTAAGCCATTTTGTATTCCTGGGATAAACTTATCTTGGTTATTATGCATTTTATAAAGTAGAGATAACAATAGTTCCTTTCTCATAAGATACTTGGGGAGAATTATATGAATTAAAAGACCAGTACCTGATATACAGCAACATTCAGCAAATGTTAACTGTTATTTTCTTTAAGCATTGCTAGAGTAATTTTGCTAAAATTTTTTATTTATGGTTTGTCCATCTACGTTCATAATTAAGATGGGCCACAACTTTTCCTCCTCATACTGTCCTTGTCTGGTATTGATATTATGGCTATGCTAGCCTTGTAGAATTAGTTGGAGAATACTACATACTAATACTTCTGTTTCAATTATATGAAAGAGTTTAGGTAAGATTATAATGATCTATTCTTTGTATATTTGTTATAATTTGCCTATGAAGCCAAATGGGACAGTTTTTCAAAATTCATTAAATTTTTTTGGTGGATTGATCTAAAAATATTGATACAATTTTCTTATTTGATGTAGATATATTCAGATTTTCTATCCCCTTAGCTCTTAAGTATGAATCAAGATAACACTCTGATTATACCTTTAATTATTTTCCAAAAGTAAGTCCCTTTTACAATTTCCTTCTCACTGGGAGAATTCAGAGCATATAAAGCAAACAAATGGAGTCTAAACAATTTGAATAAAATGAATTTGCATTTACATTTAGTGTAAAAGTAGATGTTACTTATATATAACCATTAATCATGAGAAGTAGCAAAAATTGGCTTAGAAGGATTGAAATATTTGTCTTCAGGGATAAACACATGGCCCGTTTGACAAAATCTCTCATGATTGATTTATAAGCATAAAGGACACATTTGGCTTTTTGGTTTTTTTTTTTTTCTTAAAAAAATTCAGACCAGCAGACACATTTCATTTTGAATCAGGGACAGACATATGTGTGTGTGTGTGTATATGATCAATTGGCTGGGCATGGTGGCTCATGCCTGCAATTAGCAATTTGGGAGGCTGAGGTGGTGTCACTTGAGGCCAAGAGCTTGAGACCAGCCTAGGCAACACAGTGAGACTCTCATCTCTACAAAAAATTTAAAAAATTAGCTGGATGTGGTGGCACATGCCTATAGTTCCAGCTATTTTGGAGGCTGAGGTGTGAAAATTGCTTGAGCCCAGGAGTTGGAGGCTGCAGTGAGCTATGATCGAGCCACTGTACTCCAGCTTGGGCAACAGAGAAAGACCCTGTCTCTAATATACATACATACATACACACACACACACACACACACACACACATATATATATATATATATATATATATGATCAATGAAATAGTAGCAACCAAGTCTAAGGGGAAACACCACTGGTATACCACAAGGCTCGCCTGACCCCATCTGGTCAATATTTTTTATCAGTGTTTTAAAATGAAGGTCACAGTGGCTCTGCTCATAAAATGTAGAGGTGACAAAAACCTTGGAAGAACTGCAGATACATTGAGATGGAAGAAATATTCTATAAGATTTTGGCATGCCAAAGCAATGGGCTGCATCTCATGAGAAAAAGTGTAAAGGACTAAAAGTAAGTACTTACCCAAGACTCAAAAAACCAACTAAACGCAGAGCATGGCAGAAACTGCTGAATATGCTAAAATAATTTTATAAAAAAGAAAATTGTAGAGATTTTGAATAGAAGTTAAAGATGTGATCCTGTGATTGATAAAAAAAAAAGTGAATTTGATTTTAGGTTACATTAAGGCAAATATGGTTTCTCAACAGGGAGGATAAATCCATTTTAGTCCTCACAGGCAAGATCAAACCTGGAATATTACGCTCAGCCATGGACTCCAGAGTGTGTGATGCCCACAGGAAATCCAGAGCACATTCAGAGGAAGGCAGCTAAGTGAAGGAGGGGGCAAGGTACATCTTGCAAATGGAGGCAGAATGAAGTCATCATCTGCTCAGTGAGTGAACTGAGAGAGACACTGCTGATGTAATGCCTGGGGAAGAGAAGAAGGGAGTGCAAAGGGGAGGAGTGGTAAGATACGAAAGTTGTGGCCCTATTTTTGAAAGCTTGTCATGTGAAAGAGAAAGTAGGGTTCATGACCTAAGGAGAGAGGCTTAGTTAAAAGTGGGAGGCCACAGGAAGAAAAGTTTTAATTCAACAAAAGGAAAAAATGTCTAATACTCAGATTTGTCCAGAGATAAAGTGGGTTTTCACAGGAAATAGTGAGTTCCCTTGCTCTAAAGGGATTCCAATTTAATGAGTCAATCGTGATTATCATCATTACCATCTTAGCTAATACTTATCAGAAACTAACTGTATCCTGGGACATTATCTCATATAGTTGTCTCAACATCTCTATTGACATACAACTAGCATTTGGTGGAACTGAGATTTAATTGTAAGAGTAGTTTTTAGAGTAAAATGGCCAGGGTTTGAATTTTTCTTTTAACCCCTCCAACCTTTAACTTACTCATTTATAATGATATGGTGGACATTTCTGGTTTCTCAGTCCCCAGTATTCATTCACACCACTGCTGGCAGTAGCCCTGGATTCCTTTTGGGGATCTACCCCTTCTCTACTCCCCGTCCTTGTAGTTCTGCCGAAGCTGACCCTCATCTCCTGCTTTGAGGGTGGCTCATGACCCAAGCCGGCCGACTGAAGTACGGTGACCCCTGGCAATGATGATGGGTTGGTTCAGAAATGGTCATTTGGCCTCTGTCAGTCAAACAGAGAAAGTGAAACTGGATATGGACCTTGTTTTGCTTAATTGATACTCGTGATGGTGTGACTAGAATCTGTGGAGGCCCCACACCATGAGGCACTAAAAAAAAAACCAAGCCACAGGAAGCAGCGCTGAGCAGTGACTTTTGGGAGCACCACTAAGCCGTGAATCAACCATATGGGAAGTCTGATATACCTATGGACTTTCAGTCCCGTGTGCCACTAAGGTGTCATTGGTGTTCCTCCTCCTCCTCCTCCTTTTTCTTCATCAAGCCATTCATACTGGGGGCTCTGTCATTTAAAATACTACTAACTGGTAAAATGGGTAATAATAGGCCTTCTGTTGTGAGGTTCTTGTGCGTATTAAACAATATAATGGATATAAATGGCCTAATACAGTATCTGGCATAAAGAATGTGTGCAATAAATTTTATCCACTGTAGATAATGTTGTTATAATAATAATTATCATCATTGAATGGCTGAATAGTCAATGTTTTTTGTAAAAGTAGAAATATGGAAGAATGAAGATTGGTATAGTATAAGTCAAAGAAGGTCTAAAGGGGAGAAAAATTATAGGTAATGAAGAAAGAAATCCCAACAATGACTCCTGAGGCTGTTTGACAAGGACATAAGACATATTAGCAAAGCAGAAAAGTTACTGCTCAGTGACAGTGACTAGATCCCTTCTGCTTTGCAGCTCAATGTGTCATGGGATCATTTGAGTGATAGCAGAGTTTTACAGTCACATCAGTCTTAAAGATCTAAATCCTGAAATATGTAGCCCCGACCTTTTTATAGGTCATGTTACCATTCATTTTATGGTAATTTTCATAGTGCCAGATCAAATCAAACAAATCATTTGCTTATTTCAAATCTTTGCAGTGAATTTAGAAAGTGTATTTTGTGTTTCAAAGATTTCTTTGTAATTGAAAAAGCATTTTGAAAAAGCCAAATAGATGAGCTAAGTTCTTGGCAGCTGTAAAGAGCTAATGCAATTTTTCACAAATCTGTTACTTGCAAGTCTGACTATTATGGTTTTTAAATGTGTGGTGTGTTTGTAATTCCTATAAAATCTGTTCCAAAAATGTAGCTAAGTTGGTGAAAAAAAGCACAATGGCTTTTTTAGACTTTTAGCAAATTTAATATCATGTATAGAGTAAAATTAGTAATTTAATCCTGTAGCCAAAGGAAATTAGATATGAAAATATTGACTAGTATTCTTAATGACAAATCTTTAGAGGGGAGCACAGGTTGAATGATACATTTCCACCATCATGCTGGAGTTCAGACCTATCTGGGCATCCAGCAGACCATTGGAGTGGCTCTTTACTAAGAGTAAAGCAGAAAATTTAACTTGCCTCTAATGCTCTAGGTCTCACTTTCCACCAATCACAAATGCTTCATGAAAATACTTTTAAATGACTCCTAACACATGTCCTGAAGCTCAGACTTTTCACCATACCTTGGAG
>CAUYRT010000915.1:0-25885 GCA_963574885.1 Lepilemur ruficaudatus
GGAATTAGGGGTCTCAATAGGGGAAAGGAATTCCTCAAAAACTGATTCATGTGATTAACTGTACACCTCGGTAAATTCACAATGGAATATTACTCAATTTTGAAAAGTAGTTCCCAGCTTGATCTCAGACAAACCCCTGCCAGCTGTCCCCAGGATGCCCCTGTGATGGCAGCAGTTTGTCCTCGAGAAAATGCCAATCTTGCTATCTTGAAGGATGTGTTTGTATTTCTTTCATGTCTGTGCAGAGTTGGCCAACGTGACAGAGAACAGAGCTTTACTTTGTGGCCAGCGGTGAGTGACAAGTGCACCCCTCGCCCATAGCAGGGGAGGAGCGGGAGAAGGAGCCACCACGTGTTTTGCCCTGGCGTCTGGGGAATCTGCGCCACCTGCCTTGTGAGTCTTTTGTTCCATCTTTCCTCACCCAGGGGTGAACGGAGTCTGAGACTGACGGTTCCGACAGAGTGAGGTGGGTGTGTGTGCAGATCACCCCACACAGAGCCTGCTGTGGAGACAATCACGTTGCCAGCGCATCTGATTTGGGAACTGAAGTGGGAACTTTGCAGTCCTCCCCCGGCTGCCTAACAGCTTTAAGAAATGCACCCAAATTTTAAACAATGTTTAATGGCTTGTAGACATGTTATTTCTCACTGCAGTTTTGGTAAAAGCTATTCACTTGATTTATTTTTATTACTAAGAGCATAGAGCTTGATGGATAAAACACAATCAGGACAAAGCTATGGGACAGTGAGCAGTGGAGTAGCTTCCCTTAGCTACAGTCTTTGACGTGCTGTGTGGACGTGTTGGTTGAGAATGATAACGTTCTTGGAGTACCGAGAATGCAAACATACCCGGCACAATGCAGCGAGCGCCACAACCAGAGTCCGAGCTTGAAAGCGGAGTCTTGGCCAGGCGCTTCCCGCTCCGCGCTCTCAGCCCAGCAGCAACCGCTCTGGTCTTTGCAACCTTTGTCTGCCTCTGACTCGGGCTTGCTGTGCAGGCTACGTGCCATGCTATCCACATAAACAACAAAAAACCACAACAATCTTTACTTTTTTCCTATGCTTATGATATGTGAACATATATACCATACATATGTAAACTTGTTAAAATTCTGGAAAAGGTGCCAGAATATTTCCTAGTAGCCATTGAGTTGTTATTTAATGGGCGGTCTTTCCATAGAGTCTGCAATAGTCAGCTTTCCGTACTTTTTTTTGGACAATACAATGAAAAACATTGTATTGGTTGGTTTCCTCTTAGGTTGAGAAAACTCTTTTTCCTTCTCTGTTTATTCACATTCTCTTACTAACTAGCTGATAAGGGACTTGACAAGTAATTTAACGAGTTTTATTATATTTTGTGTATTATATGCACTGATTTAAGATAATGCTAATGAAATACAAAGGCAAGTAGATTTTTAAAAATTATCTGCTATTTTGGATTTTCCAAGTCATTATCTATATCCTGTTAGTTGGATTATTGAGAGTTGCTTGGAAGTTACTTCTCTGTGTTTAAAAGCTAATGTCGTCTTTATTTTTTCTTCTATAAGGTTAGGATAAAGTATGACATTATGTAAGGAATGAGGATCTTTAAGCCTTTAAGATAGGCTTTAAATGGTTACAGTGATGATTCCTAGTAATCTTTTGTCATCAAAAATTAATCAGAGCTTTATCGTTCTCTAAGTAATGTTTATGGGCTTTTGGGATTTATAAACTTGAAATGACTTGAAGACTCTGGGCAGGTTTTTCTTGTTAAAAATTAGAGGGAGGATTACATTGATGAGATGTGAAACACGGCAGGCCCGTGACCTTCCTGCACATAAAGAGACTGTACGTGACCTTGGTGTGTGCAAGCACTGTGCGGAAGACGAGGACACCACCTCTCACCTGGGTGGTTTTGCACAATCAGTTGGTACCTGGGGTTACTTGTCTACTGTGAATAATCGGAAAATTATCTGGCCTGTTTCTCAGTACCTTATCTTCTAAACTCACTTTAAATTTCTGCAAACTCCCTGCCGTGGTTCTTCCAGAATGATCTACCCATTCATGCTTAGGGGAAATCACTTGATAGGTAGCTTGAATAACTCCCCCAAGACCCTTTGAAGGCTGCAAATTATTAACTGGGGCCAGGTGGGAAAAGAAACCAGAGTGCTCATCTAGCTACAAGTGAAAGAGCATCAGAGGACAACTTGTAGTTTCTAAGTCGGCTTCATCCCAAGGCTATTTTTTCTGTCACAGATACTTTGACCTTTCCACACCCATCTAGGAAGTGTGAGCTACACATCTTCTCTGCTGTACGTCTTCTGGAATCAACGTTCAGGAAGCAGCAAAGGTGAAGGCTCATAAATTTAGATTAGCCTTTCGAGTGGCTGCTGTCAGCCTCTCTCAGACTGAGATTACTCACCTCCCTCCGGAGACGTTGGAGCCTCCTGCTGCTGCCTGCGGAGCATCACTGACTTTCTGTCGTGAGGCACAGATGGAAATGTGGGCTATGACCTATGAGTATCTCTTCGGGTTTCCAATGAAATTCCATGTGTGGTTATCTGGAAAACCCACACAATTTGCAGAAGTCAGTAGAGTTGTAGAAATCTCTATTGTCATGCATCGAAAGATAATTTAAAGAATTTTCCCCCTCTTTTATTTAGCATTTCTGGATTTTCTGTTAACTATTTATTCTTAAATGCCCACATTTGTTAATCTGGGAGGAAGAGGAAGAACTTGGCTTTAAAGTTCTGGAAAACTATTTAAATTCTCTTGGACCAGCTCCTAGATAAAACCTCCAGGGACAGAGAGCTCTTGCAGCTCCAAGCTTTGTAGAAAAAGACCACAAAGGCAGATTCCTCTGGGAGATTCTTGATTACTCCTGCGTGAAAAGGGACAAGCCTTGAGGGCAATGAGACCTGTTGGAAATGTTTGCTTGGACATTAGGGGGTCATTAATCCTGTCCTACAGTGGTTCTCAAAGTGGAGTGTGCCCAAGAATCACTTAGCAAACGGATTTAAAATGCACAGTCCTGTGCTCACCCTAGAAATTCTGAATTGGGAGGTCTGCGTGGGACCTGGAATTTACATATTTAAACAAACACTCTGCAAGGTTCTGTGGTAGGAATTGTGATGACCACTCTGTGGGAAGCCCCAGCTCTAGAGAGCAATGTGCTAAGTATCTTAATATAGAGCCACAGCTCATGGTTTATGGGTTTCCAGATTTTCTAGAGCAGCTTTTATTTTTGTATTTATTCATTCATTTATTTTTACCAAACGTTCAGGTTATCCTGAGTGAGATATTCAAATTCTATACTCCTCAGATTTCTTAGTTAATACAGAATATTAAATGCAATTTTACAGTGAGCTGCATCAGGTCCAAGTGTGATTGGTGGTTTCCCACCCCCTGGTGCTGCCTCCCTGGCCTCTCCTCCCTTTGTCCGGTCTCCCTGGGCTCCACTCCACCTCCCTCACTTCTCTGCAAAACATCTCTTTTCAACCACTCACTACTTTCCCCTCTGTTTTCTTTCATTTTTGCTGTGTGATAACCATTGGCCTGGCTTGTCACAGGTGCTTCATCATCCTCCATATCTCTTCTCAATGCAATCTCCACATCGCTTGCGTCATTATTTCTAGTGCATAGAGCAAGCAATTCAGGCTGAGGCGCTCACGGCAACAGAGCAGGTAAGCAGGAGAGGTAGAATTCCCAGCTGGGCCTGGAACTCCAAGCTCCATGGCTTTCTCTCTTGCAGGTAAGTTCAAGTTAACATCTTGGGAGAGAATCACAGAATTCCAGTGCTGGGAAACATCTGAGATGATCGAATCCAAGGTTTTTACTTGATATATGGGAAACTGAGGCACAGGTTGGCGAAATCACTCTCTAATTCATGAATTTTAAACGTTAGAGTCAAAACCAAAGTCCTCATTTCTTGACTCTCAGTCCAAATTCTTTGCACAAAATTGCGTTGTTGCCTTTAAATACTTCAATGTTTATAAGCTAGGAACAATAGAGTTGAGTCTAATGACATGTGTTTACTTCATTTCTTTAGCACTCGGTATATAGGGCCAAAGAAATAAGATAATTCTGTGGAAGGTAAATATTTTGTTCTTATTTTTGAGACTGCACAAGATGTGAAAATCAGCATGTCAACTGCTTTAACATAGAAGAGAAATTGGAGGCATTTCTATAATGGTAGAGAGAGGGCTGTATTAGGCAGGAAGCTATTTGTTTCCAACAATTCTATGGTGAAAATGTTTCACTTCTCTGTCAAGAGCTCAATTTCCCTCCTACACATTTTACATTTCTTGTTGCAAACCGTATTTTTTCTGTATAAGCCTGAAATTTCTACAAGACCTGGTGTATCTGCAACTTTCTACATTTATCAGTGAGTTGTAGTTGGATTACGCTGCTTCTGTGGGCACATTTACATATGTACACAAACACACACATACAGTCACCGGAGGCTGCCTTTATCTCTCATGGGTATGAAGTTCAATACTGGCAACCCCAATCTGGAAGGAAGAAGCTTTTCTGGGGCGAGATTTGTTCTCCATTAAAAACAAAAAGCAAGATAAAACAAAAACCCCACTCAAAGTCCTCTTAATTGTCCAAGGTCTAGCCTATTCTTCATTAGTTCAGTTAACAGTGTTCAACTGAAAGTGGTGGATGCCAAAATGCCTCTGCTAGCCTGCTGTTCCCCTGACGCCACCTCATCCCAGACTGTGTTTGTCTTGGTCTCCAGAATCGGAGCTTTGACAGCTTCCCCAAACTGCTGTGATCTTTCAGTGCCATCTTGGCCAGAAGTTGAGGGCTGTGTGTGTGTCTATGTGTTTGTATATTTGTGTGTGTGTTGTGTGCTTTCATGGGTGTAGGTGTGTGTCTTTGAATATTTGTGTGATTTGTGTGTGTGGATTGTGTGTGTGTGTGAATGTGCATGTCATTGAAGTAAGTTGAAGCTGCCCGAAGCAGTTTCACTCCAAAAGCCAGAAACACTCTCTACAATGTAGCATCTCCTGCGGATATTGCCAACTGCCTTTCAGTGCACATGTGCCCTGGAACCTACTGGAGAGGCCGTGCTGGCTGGTGACTGTGGGTTGCGCTCTGGAACTAGATTGCACAATCAAATACTTGTTCCACTACTTACTGGCAATATGAAGTTGGGAAAATGGCTTAACCACTCACTTCCTTAGTTTTCCCAGCTGTAAAATGGGGATATTCTAGTATTTACCCAATAGGGTTATTGTGAGGACTAACTGAATAAATAAATTAATCATTATAAATTACTTGGAACAGGGTGTGGCACATAGTAAATACTCAAAAATAAAAGCTGTCTATTGTTTTTACTGAGAAATATTAGGGACTGATGTGGGCAGCTGGCCACTAACAGGTAAAGCTTAACCCAGCCAACTAGCCTAACACCGAGGGAAACAGCATGTGTTCTGTAGTAAGATGAGACCAGGGAACAGAAAATACCAGCGTTGAAGGCATTCCTCTCAAGGCAAAGGAAGAAGGAAGAAGAGATGGTGACATTATTACAAGTTGAAACTGAGGAGGGCTGAAGGACTTTCCTTATATCTGTGTGGATGGATTTGGCTACTTAAGCCTGTTTCCTTTTGAATGACAGCTGGTGTCTGAAGCAGGGACTTGACTCCAAGAGATGCTGATGACTTACGGACCCAAGGGCAGGAAACCTGCTGGCCTCAGGAAAGATTGGGGCAGGGGACTGGGAGGCTGCTGGGACTCAAGAGGTGCTTTGCCCGTCTCTCTCCCGCTTTTCTCTCTGCATGTTTCAGGATCCTCGCTCAGGTGACCTGAAGGGTTGAAGGTGGCCACCAGCAGCTCCCAAGTCCACACGGTACTGTTCTGTCCTGTGGTGATGCTCACACTTGCCCTCACCCACAGACACCCGTGGATGGCTGAGGAGTGGGAGTCACAAAGCGGCAGCATGGCACGAGGAAGTGTTAGAGTCACCCAGTGGCAACATGGCAGCAGGGAACCTACCCCACTTTTTGGAAGAGAACTATGGGGAGCACCGTTCACATGGCCCGTGATGACCACCTGAACGGCAACACCTGCCTCTTTATTTGGAGCCAGGAAATGTTTAAAGCAGTATTCCACAACAATTAAGTGTATTACATTAAATATACTACTTTCCCTTTTTGGGGTAACCCCCCTTGATTAAGCATTTCAGTGAAGACAAACTTCATTGTCTTGCCAGCATGCCTTTTTCTTTCATCACTTTCCTAAAAGTATATTGCTTTTTTTATTGTGTTTTGTATTGTTTTTAAGTAGAAAATGTATTTTTCAGCTGTGGAAGTCATCTGAGCTCTAACCCTAGGTTCCTGAGAATGTGTCCACTTGCCTGTGACTTGAGGCAGAGTGAGCCTAGACACTCACTCCTTGTCCACGGACTCTGCTGAGTCTTAAACTTTGCAACTTCCTCTTTATGCGACTGGTATGACAGTTTTCTCGGCTTATTGTCACTTGGGGACTTCAATTTTCAAGTGAGTGAGATTTCTTGTGGAATAGCTTTATATTTTATGATCACCATGGCAACAGTGGGACTATTTTTTTCTGTCTGTTTGCTGCCTCTGTAAATGGACAAGATCATCTATGGTATTCGCTAACCTCATTATTTTTGGGAATATGTATTAAAAGGAAAAAGTAAGAAACTTTAAAAAATATATTGTCATCTCCCCTTCAACTGGGGATCACGTCATACAGCCAGGTGGTTGGCTGGAGTATTAAATTACAACATCTGCATTCCCTTGCCATAACTAGCATACAGCTCCTACTAAATGTGCTAAGAATAAATGGGCTGCCATTATATCATAAAGTCTTGGTGCTAAGCTGAGAACTTTATTGTCTTGCTAGGATTATAAAAAAAAATTTAACAGTGCTTAAAAGTCACCAATAGATCTGTAAAGATTTAGAAATCTTTGCCGTTTTAAATGAGGTAGGGATCAGCAGCAAAGTGGTGTGACTGACATTCACCTTCACGTCTTGTGGATACCTTCATGGTGCCTCCCCTGTCACGCCAATGACTGGCACAGAGACTGGTGAGTGATCAATATTTGACAATGTTGCTGATTATTTGATTATTAACCAGCTTCAGTCTATACCTGTCAGCGTATATATCGCCTCTACACCTTACCCTCTTGCTTCTCCTCCCCGGTTATCCACCGGGGATTTGCCCAGAAGGTAAAGGAGAGACAAGGCCTAGGGTTGCAGCAACAGAAGTAAGAAGGACGTGAGGCTAGAAGGAAAGATCAGCCTCCACCTGCTGGGGAGCCTGTGCCTTTCTCCGGGCTTCCGTTTCTCTACCGGGAGGATGTAGTAACAGACAGCCCTTAGGTCTTTCTAAATTTCCCTTTCAGTGTCTGTTTTAGCGTTTCTTCCCATGGCGAAGCCAGAGCACATTAGACATGCTTCTGCTCGTGATTAGTTACTCTGGGGATACATTGTAGCTTCTTTCCTGGCTGTATTTTATGTCTGGAAAATTGTTTTTCTTTCCTTTTTTGTCTCATGTTTTGACTCGTATTATCTGCTTGGATTTTATGTGCCCTTTTAGATTATCTTAAATCCTTTCTGGGACAAGGCAAGGAATACATTTTAAAATATATGAGATCACTGTGTCTTGACTGATCGCCTAATGTCTCTGTACTACAACGCAGTCTTATTTCTTATATTTCTGAACCCGACTTTATTTGTGTAGCCATATGTTATTGCTGCTGTGACTATTTGTATCCCCAGAAGAGGGATTTACGGTTTTATGAATGTTCTTCCCAAAGTCTCTTGGAGGAAAAAAGGCTTGCTTCATTAAGATTATTTCTTCTTTGAAGTATACAGTTTTTCAAAATGCCTTTTCTGAAATTATTAATTTCAAATTTTATGATTTAGGCAGAAGGTTGCCCATTCCCTTTCCTTGCTTGTTTTCTAAGTTTTAAAAGGATTTTTTTTTTTTTTTTTTACAAGCAAAGCAGTTTCCTGAATAATTAAAATGCAGCAAACTCTTGGGCTTGAACACATTGGATGGGCTAACTGCTTTTGGAGTGATTTGTTCCCCATGAGCTTTTTAAAGTGTAAAGTTTAAGAAACAAGGACCCTGAGTATTTGAAGTGCAGCTGACGGGCACTAACATTTTTATTGGTTGTCAGGAACTCCTTTTAGCTTAGTTGGGGAAAAAGCACTTTCCGAATGGAGAAGTTAATTGGGGAGTTAGCTATTTACCAGAAGTGAAAATAAATCGTCACCCACAGCTAACTGGTTTTGGCTCTGAGCATCTTCCTAAGCTCCATTTCTGCAGATGGAAAAGCCTGAGCGTTGTGCTGGACAACAGGAGACAGAGCAAGCGGAAATCTTATTTTAATACAATCTTTTAAAAAAAAATCAATGCAAAGAAATTCATGATGAACAAAATATCAAAATTTTAAATAAAACAGGATACCTTTTTTTTTTTTTTTGCAAAAACACCAGATTCAGAGTCCTTTAATTGGGGAGGAGACCTGTATTAGAAGTAAATTTGCTTAGTGAAGAGGCAAAGGTTTACTAGTGGGTACTAGAAGGATACTGTTTTGCATATTATTTTTCAACTATTTTCTTACTTTTATATATATTTATGGCTTTATTTTTATTTTTGTATTTTTTTAATTGATGTATCTAAGTTGGACATATTTTTGGGGTACACATGATATTTCGATACATGCATGCAATGGGTAACGATCACATCAGGGTAATTGGCATATCCATAACGTCAAACGTTTATCTTTCCTTATGTTGGGAAATTACAATTTTTCTCTTCTAGCTATTTTGAAATATACAATAAGTTACTGTTAACTGTTAATTTCTCTATTATACTAATAGTAGAACTTACTCCTTCTATATAACTGTATTTTTGTGCCCACTAACCAACTTCTCTTCATCCTTCCTGGCCTCTGGTAACCACCATTCTACTCTCTTCATCCATGAGATCCACTTTTGCAGCCCCCTCATATGTGTGAGAACATGTGATATTCATCTTTCTGTGCCTGGCTTATTTCACTTGATATAACGACCTTCAATTCCACCCATTGCTGCTGCAAATGATAGGATTTCATTCGTTTTCATGACCGAATGATATTTCCTTGTGTATATACCACATTTTCCTTATCTATTTGTCAGTAGTTGGGCATGTTAGGTTGATTCCATATCTTGGCTATTGTGAATGTAAACATGGCAGTGCAGGTATTTCTTTAATATATTAATTTTCTTTCCTTTGGATATGTACCCAGCAGTGGGATTGCTGGGTCATATGGCAGTTCTATTTATAGTTTTTAGAGGAAACTCCACACTGTTCTCCATGGGGGCTGTGCTACTTTATATTCCTACCGACAGTGTACAAATGTTCCACTTTCTCTGTATCTTCACCTCTTTTTGTCTTTTCGATAATAGCCATTTTAACTGAGGTGAAATGATTTCCTGTTGTGATTATGATTCACATTTCCCTGATGATTAGTGATGTTGAGCATTTTTTCATATACTTGTTGGCAATTTGTATGTTTTCTTTTGAGAAATGTCTATTAGGTCTTTTGCCTATTTTTAAATCAGATTATTTGTTTTTTTGCTATTGAGTTATTTGAATTCCTTATATATTCCGATTATTATTGGATGAATAGTTTGCAAATATTTTCTCCCATTCAGTTGATTGTCTCTTTACTTTTTTGATTGTTTTCTTTACTGTGCAGAAGCTTTTTAGCTTGATGTGATCCCATTTGTCTATTTTTGCTTTTGTTGCCTGTGATTTTGAGGTCTTACACAAAAAATTATTTCCCAGATGAATGTCCTGGAGCATTTCCCCAATGTTTTATTCTACTAGTTTCATAGTTTCAGATCTTACATTTAAGTCTTTAATCCATTTTGAGTTGATTTTTGTAGATGGTAAAAGATGGCAGTCTACTTTCATTCTTCTGCATATGAATATTCAGTTTTCCCAGCACCATTTATTAAAGAGATTGCTATTTCCCCAATGTATGTTCTTGATGCCTTTGTCAAAAATGAGTTGGCTATGAGTGCATGGATTTATTTCTGTATTCTGTATTCTATTCTAGTGGTCTATGTGTCTGTTTTCATGCCAATATATTGCTGTTTGGGTTACTATAGATTTGCAGTATAGTCTCAAATCAGGTAGTGTGATGCCTGCAACTTTGTTCTTTTTGCTCAAAATGACTTTAGCTATTCAGGGTCTTTTGTGGTTCCATATAAATTTTAGGATTTTTTTTCTATTTCTGTGAAGATGTAATTGGTATTTTGATAGGGATTGCATTGAATCCGTAGATCACTTTGGGGTAGTATAGATATATTAACAGTATTAATTCTTCCAATCCATGATCATGGACTATCTTTCCATTTTTTTGTGTCTTCTTCAATTTCTTTCAGTAGTGTTTTACGGTTTTCCTCTTTGAGATCTTTCACTTCTCTGGTTAATGTATTTCTAGGTATTTTATGTTTTTTATAGCTATTGTAAATGGGATTGTTTCTTGATTTCTTTTTCAGATTGATTGCTGTTAGCATATAGAAATAGTACTGATTTTAGTATGTTGATTTTGAATCCTGCAACTTTACTAAATTTGTTTATCTGTTCTAAGAGTTTTTTGGTGGAGTCTTTAGGTATTTCTAAATATTAAGATCATATCATCTGCAAATGAGGCTAATTTGACTTCTTCCTTTACAACCTGGATGCCCTTTATTTCTTTCTCTTGCCTAATTGCTCTGGCTAGGACTCCCAGCACTGTGTTGGATTAAAGTGGTGAAAGTGGGCATACTCGTCTTGTTCCAGATCTTAGTGGAAAGGCTTTTGATTTTTCTCTGTTCCTTATATAAGCTGTGGGTTTGTCATATTGGCCTTTATGCTATCGAGGTGTGTTCCTTCTGTACTCAATTTTTTGATGGTTCTTATCAAGAAGGGCATTAAATTTCATCAAATGCCTTTTTAGCATCTATTGAAGTGATAATGTATTTTTGTCTTTGCTTTTGTTGATATGATGTATCATGTTTATTGATTTGCATATATTGGACTATCCCTACATCCCTGGGATGAATCTCACTTGATCATGATGAATGAACTTTTTAATGTGTTGTTCAATTTAGTTTGCTCGTATTTTGTTGAGGACTTTTGCATCTGTGCTCATCAGTAATATTGGTCTGTAGTTTTCTTTCTTTCTTTCTTTTTTCTGTCCTTGTCTGATTTTGTTATGAGGGTAATGCTGATTTTGTAAAATGAGTTTGGAGGTATTCCCTTCTCTTCAATTTTTTTTTGGAGAGTTTGAGTAGAATTAGTATTGTTCTTTAAATGTTTGGTAGAATTCAGTAGTGAATTCATCAGATCCTGGACTTTTCTTTGATGAGAAAATTTTTATTACTGTTTTAATCTTGTTACTCATCATTGGTCTGTTCAAGTTTTCTATTTCTTCATGGTTCAATCTTGGTAGCTTATATGTGCCCAAGAGTTTATCCATTTCCTCCACGTTTTCCAATATGTTGGTATATAGTTGTTCGTAATAGTCTCTCATGATCCTTTGTATTTTTGTGATATCAGGTGTAATCCTTCCGTTTTTGTCTCTGATTTTACTTATTTGAATCTTCTCTTTTTTTTCCTTAGCTAGCCTAGCTAAAGGTTTGTTGATTTTGTGTATTTTTTAAAGAAACCAACTTTTCATTTTGCTGATCTTTTGTTTATTTTTTAATCTCAATTTTATTTATTCTCCAATCTTTATTATTTCTTTCATTCTATTAATACTGGGTTTGGTTTGTTCTTGCTTTTTTAGTTTCTTGAGTTGCATTGTTAAGCTATTTGGGGCCTTATTTTTTTTTTTTTGATGTAGGCATTTATTGCTATACATTTTCCTCTTAGTACCACTTTTTCTGTATCCTATAAGTTCTGGTATATTGTGTTTCCATTTTAATTTGTTTCAAGACATTTTCTAATTTCCTTCTTAATTTTTCATTGACCCATTTGTCGTTTAGGAGAATGTTGTTTAATTTCTATGTATTTGTACAATTTCCAAAGTTTCTCTTGTTGTTGATTTCTGGTTTTATTCCATTGTGGTCAGAAAAAAAAATACTTAATGTAATTTCAATTTTTTTTGAATTTTTTACGATTTGTTTTGTGGCCTAACATATGGTTTACCCTTGAGAATGATCCATGAGCTGAGCAGAAGAACATGTATTCTGAAGCATTTGGATGAAATATTCTGTAAAATTCTGTTACACTCATTTGGTCTATACTATAATTTGACTTGGATGTTTCTTTGTTAATTTTTGCTTGGGTGACCTGTCCATTGCTGAAAGTGGCGTATTGAGCTCCCCTCCTATTCTTGTTTTGCAGTCTTTCTCACCCTTTAAATCTATTAATGTTTGTTGTATGTATTTGGGGGCTCTGCTGTTGGGTGCATATAGATTTACTGTTATTTATCCTCTTGTTGAATTGACCCCTTTATCATTATATTTTTGATAATTTTTCTATCTCTTGTTGAATTTCTACTTTAAGAACAATTATATATATATTGTTTTACTTTTGTTTTTCATATCCATTCACTCTTTTTAAAAACTTTGTTCTTTTTGTTTTTTATTCCCCTGCATTCATTTTGTTCATATCAAGCCTTTGCTCCTTGGAAACAATTTAATTTTTTGCTATGTCCATTCTGTTCCTTACTGATAAGCAGTCCTGCATCTGATATTTGTAGGGATAAAAGCAAAAAAATAAATGCAGGCCCATGACCCATATATCTAAATATCTGGAAGTTTTAAGCAATTTAAGAAACTGTAGAAAGAATCCATGGGGTTTTCTAGATATAATATCATATCATCAGCAAAGAGCGAGAGTTTGATCTCATCTGCACCAACTTGGATACCCTTAATACCACTGTCTTGCCTAATTGCTATTGCTAGGACTTCGAGCACTATGTTGAATAGGAGAGGGCAGAGTGGGCATCCTTGTCTAGTTCCAGTTCGAAGTGGGAATGATTTCAGTTTTTCCCCGTTTAGTATGATGTTGGCCATAGGTTTGTCATAAATGGATTTGATAATTTTAAGGAATGAGCCACCTATACCTATTTTCTTTAGAGTCTTTATCATAAAGGCATGTTGGACTTTATCAGAATCTCTTTTCAATAAATGGTGCTGGGAAAACTGGATAGCTACATGCAGAAAAATGAAACTGGATCCCTACCTCTCACCTCTCACAAAAATACGCTCAAGATGGTTAACAGACCTAAACCTAAGGCAGGAAACCTTAAGAATCCTAGAAGAGGATGTCGGGAAGACCCTGTCAGACATCGGTCTAGGCAAAGAATTCTTGAAGAAGACCCCCAAAGCAATCAATGCAGCAACAAAAATAAACAAATGGGATCTAATCGAATTAAATAGCTTTTGCACAGCCAAAGAAACTGTCACTAGAGCAAATAGACAACCTACAGAATGGGAGAAAATATTTGCTCTTTACACCTCTGACAAAGGTCTGATCACAAGAATCTACCTAGAACTCAAAAGAATTAACAAGAAAAAATCAAACAACCCCATTTATAAATGGGCAAAGGAGATGAACAGAAACTTTTCCTTCTCAGTTTTTATAAAAAATCGTGACTGAGAACATACATGGATTTATTTAAGCTCTGAGAAAGAAAGGCAGTGTAAACCATTCTTGCTCTTAGAGTGAACTAGATATTCTCTATATCTATCTGGATTATAGCTGTGTTCCATGGCAAGAATCTTATTCTAAGTCTCCATTAAAACTAGAAAGAAGTAAAAGTTCACACAAAAGAATGCTATAATACCTCATAAAATTTGAATAGATGTGAAAAATAGAGAGAATCACTTTAACATCAAGACCAAGGAACTAAATAACAGCCCTTTAGATATGAGCAGAGGAACTTTTATTTCAGTATGAATCATAAGTTATCATAACTTCCATAAAATATACTTTGAAATCTTTTGTTGCAAGAATATGCTTCATGCTACATGGATGATTTCAATGACTTCTAGTAGCTGTATAGACTAAGAAAGATTATCCTTGAGTTTTTTCCCCATAAGAAGTGAGTATTGGAAAACATTTTTAAAAATCTTAGTTCTTCTCTATTAAAATTGTGAAGCCATTTCATACATAACATACTGAACAGATCAGAAATTTAATAAGACCAAAGAGTGAACCAAGATGAAGAAGGGAATAAATTATATCATGTAATGCTTGCACTGTCTTTGGAAGAAACAATAAATACTCATGGACTTTCATTGTATATAACTTTTAGAGAAACAGGATTCATAAAGTCTAGTTAAAGTAGCTCTTATCTTTTTTGCCACTCTCTCCCCTACAGCTTCCTTACATCTACATATAATCTCATCTTTGTTCCTGAAAAAAGTCCAATGTGCTCCTAATTCAAAACCTTTGAACTTGTTCTTCGTCTGCCTGGACCACTTTCTCTATCACTAAGTTTCAATTCCTTACCTTCTTCAAGTATCAGCTCAAAGGTCACCATACCATAAAGGCCTTCCCTGTCTACTCTGTTTATAAAATAGCAATGTAACATCAACCCTAGAATTTCCTATTCCTTGCATTGTGTTATTTCTTTCATTTGTATGTATCATTTGACATTTTACTGTATTTTCCTGAATCTAAGATATTATTCAGTGTAACATCACTATGACATTATAAAAACTGCCAATTATAACTGTAAAATGTCATTAATTATGTCTCCCAAATTCTTTGACAAGCTAATGCTAAAACTTATATGGAAGTGTAAAGGACCCAGAAAAGCCAAAACAATTTTGAAAAAGAAGACAAAGTTGAAGGACTCACACTTGCTAATTGGTTTCATAATTACTATAAAACTATAGTAATCAAAACAATGTGGCATTGGAATAAAGATGGAAAGACACTTCAATTAAACAGTATTGAGAATCCAAAAGTTTTCCCTTATATTTTTAGTCAAGTGATTTTTGACAACTGTGCCAAGACAACTCAACAGGGGAAAGGATAGTCTTCAACAAATGATGTTAAAACAATTGAACATCTACATGCCAAAAGACTAATTTGGACTTTACCTCATACCATATACAAAAATGAACTCAAAATGGATCACAGCCTTGGGTCTACCTCCCACCCCCCCATTCCCCAGTGTTCACTCCCACCCTTTGAGCACCATAGTGTTAATCAGTCAATACCAATTTGATGGTGAGTACAAGTGGAACCCATTCTTCGGGTCTTGTGTCACCTCACTTCGAATAATGGGCTGAAGCTTAATCCAGGATAATATAAGAGGTTCTAACTTACTGTCATTTCTTAAAATTGAGTAATATTCCATTGTGAACAAATACCAGATTTTAATAATCCACTCATGAATTGACGGGCACTTGGGTTGTTTCCATGACCTAGCATATAAAAAAATGTTCATCATCTCTAATCATCAGAGAAATGCAAATCAAAACCACCATGAGATACCACCTAACCCCAGTGAGACTGGCCTCTATCAAAAAATCCCAAAACAACAAATGCTGGCGAGGATGTGGAGAGATACGAACACTCTTACACTGCTGGTGGGACTGCAAATTGGTGCAACCTTTGTGGAAAAGAATTTGGAGATTCCTCAAAGAGCTAAATAGCAATAGCATTATTAGGCATCTACCCAAAAGAGCATAAGTCATTCTATGATAAAGACATCTGCACACGAATGTTTATGGCAGCACAATTCATTATTGCTACGTTGTGAAAACAACACAAGTGCCTGTCAATCCATGAGTGGATTATTAAAATTTGGTATATGTTTACAATGCAATATTACTCAATTCTGAGAAATGACAGTGAGCTAGCACCGCTTATATTATCCTGGATTAAGCTTAAGCCCATTATTCAAAGTGAGGTGACACAAGACCCGAAGAATGGGCCCCACTTGTACTCACCATCAAATTGATATTGACTGATTAACACTATGGTGCTCAAATGGTGGGAGTGTTCACTAGGGATTTGGGGGGTTGAAGGTAGACCCACATCCGAGAGATGTGATGGGCACTATGAAGGGGAGAGGCATGCTTGAAATGTAGTTGGGGATGGGTATTACAGGTCACAAGAGGGGGTAGGAAATCCTGTAAAACTGATATATGTGAATAGCTATACAACTTGGTAAATTTACTAATAACCATTTAATTGTACACTTAAAATGGAGTAAAGACATGATATGTAAATCACACTTCAATAAAGAAAAAAAAGAAGACTGACACTCTTTGCCTGTCTTCATACACATGCTGTGGCTTAGAAAATGCTACTAGACAGAGATTCATGATCATCATGAAGCTCATCTCATTTATTGTCATAATCACACAAATCATCGTCCTGAGCTGCCCGCTGCCCAACATCTAACACCATTTATATCATGTCTTTCCCCCCACTTATTTAGTTTTTCATGTTGAAAGAATGAGCCTGGTACTCCCTTATGACTGGAGGTATAAATCAGTGCTGTAAATTTTAATTTTGAAAATATATTTCTAAATTATAGTCATTCATTTTCGTCATTTCATGTAAATCATCACTTTTTAAACATTAAATATAAAAATATATAATTTTGAATCCCTTCCTATTTTAAAATCTATTTCAAATCATAACAACACTGGCACTTATTCAGCACTACACTGTAACATAAGCTTCTTACTCTTATTACTTCATTTAATCCTCTGATACAAACCTGTAAGGGTGGTACAATTATTGGATTCAACAATCTCAAATTGCTAATATTTGATTATTTTTGACTAGAAGTTAATTTATATGGTTTAATATAATGTCACACCTACAAATGAGTAAACTTAATCCCCAGAGGATAATTAACTTGATTAACTTGGATAATTAACATCATATAACTAAATAGTTTGAGATCCAATAGATGATCTCATATATTGTGACAGAAAATACATTCACACAATCATTCTGTTGTTTCCCTTTCTACGACACTTTGAATCCAGAGCATATTTTAATGGAAACACTTTTTAGTATTCTCTGCCTCTAATTTAGCATGACATAATGCAGCAGTCCCAGCCTTTTTAGCACCAGGGACTGGTTTCATGGAAGACAATTTTTGCATGGATCAGGGGTGGGGAATGGTCTCGGGATGATTCAAGCACGTTACATTTATCATGCAGCCAAACCTCTCCGCTCATGATAATTTATAAATCATTATTTGCAGCCACTCCCCAGCGCTAGCATCACAGCCTCAGCTTACCTCAGATCATCAGGCATTTGATTCTCATAAGGAGTGTGCAACCTATATCCCTCACATGTGTGGTTTACAGTAGGGTTCCCACTCCTACGATAATCTAATGCTGTTGCTTATCTGACAGGAAGCAGAGCTCAAGTGGTGAAGTGAGCGATGGGGAGTGGTTGTAAATACAGATGAAGTTTCACTTGCTCACCTGCCACTCAGCTCCTGCTGTGAATTCTGAGGGCTCCTAACAGGCAGCTGACCATGGCCCAGGGTTTGGGGACTGCAGACA
This sequence comes from Lepilemur ruficaudatus, assembly GCA_963574885.1. Lineage (NCBI taxonomy): Eukaryota > Metazoa > Chordata > Mammalia > Primates > Lepilemuridae > Lepilemur > Lepilemur ruficaudatus. The sequence goes on from CAUYRT010000915.1 coordinate 17,487, forward strand.
TAATGAAAAAGAGATGATGTGGTTAGGGTTTTTGTATTATCCTAAAACATACTTAAATATACTCATAGTTCTATTTTCAGGTCTAGTACTTAAATATGCTCTTGAATGTATTCAAATTTCATAGTTTTATTTTATAAAGCTCATACTTCTATTCATAGTTTCATACATATGAAAATATATGCGATATATATCAGAATATATAAAATAAAATATCCAAATATACTTGCAGTGGCAGAATAAAAATATATATGCAAATATATATAGAATATATATGTACATTTTTGAAACTATTTTCATTCATTGTAGATGGAATGAGCTTTTCTTCTTTCATACAATTAACTGGGCCAAATCAGTAGTCCTCAGTTTTTTTTTTTTCTTGCTCTGACTGTGTTACACACGGTTCACTGGGCAGCCTATCCGTGTGTGCACACCTGGGTCACAGACAGACCCCTGCTTATTAGTTTCATTTCCAGCTTTACCTCTAACTCAAGGAAGCCTTTCTGAAAGCAAGAAAATAAAAGCCTATGATGTGGCAATAAACTTTCATTCTCTCTAACTTATTAATAATAATTTTCAAATTGTTATCACTACAGACTTTCTTTTGGTCACATTTAGCTGAGAGCCATGAATAGCTTATAATTCCTCATGAACTCTTTATATCCCCTTTTTCCTCAATTTTTGTTACCAAATATTCCTAGACATTATTGGCTTTTCTTGCAATATAAAGATGATTGCAGATTTTTTTAAGCAGTTCTAAGAAAACATGTAATTCCTCTTACATGTTCTCCACCTATGACCAAAGGCATGCATTTATTTACCATGCACTTAAAAATTAAAGATAAATTTGTGACTATAAAACACAGTGAACTCAATTGACAACTTGTATCAACCATATTACATGGAATCTAATCTGCCATCAGTTGTTAAGAGGCACCATTATTTTAAGCACCACTATGAAAGAAATAAAGACCCTCTTAATTAAACTGTGAAATAGTAACAATTGTAACATATGTCCCAATTTAAAAAATATTACAATAAAAAATAAAAATAAATAAAGTGTTCAGAGTTTACTAGGTACCAGGCAGTATGATGGCTATGACATTGGGGAGATGAAGTTCTAATTCATTGAGGGAGACCAAAGTACAATTGGGAAACAGTATAACCATTATGAACCAATTCCTATGAGACCACCAAAGAGTCACACATTATGCCTGGCATTATTCATGGTAACAGTCTGAGAAAAAGCTGAGAAGAGAGGAAAGGCATTCTAAGAAGATGGAATTACATGAACAAAACCAGGTTTCAAACACTTTTAAATATCAAAGTTACAAAATTAAAGTTGGATTCTTGTAGGAGTATATAAAGAATGGTTTAGAGTTTAATGTCATAGTGGATTAGAAAACCTGAATTATCTCTCTGTGTAATAATTAAAATAATTAATATGTCAAGAATCAGATTTTGAAAAAATGCAAAACTAGCCCCTTATTCTTTGAATTTCTCTGTCACATCTTGGAGACCCTAACCACAGTGGACACTGTACATATTTCAGGTACTTCAGAAAAACTTACAGAAAATGCACACAAAGAATCACTGGGATCTGTCTATTTATATTCAATAAGTTAAACAAATATTTAGTGAACACTAACTATTGATATAGACTGGGATTACAGCATTCACAAGGGGGAGTCTAATATGCCTATCCATGGAGATTATATTATAGTGGTTTACTCTAGATAAAAGTTGATAAAAAGTGTATCAAATTGTATAGAAGGGGACCACAACTAAATTTTTTTTTTTTTTTGAGACAGAGTCTTGGTCTGTTGCCCGGACTAGAGTGCCATGACATCAGTCTAGCTCACAGCAACCTCATACTCCTGGGCTCAAGAGATCCTCCTGCCTCAGCCTCCCGAGTAGCTGGGACTACAGGTATGTGCCACCATGCTCGGCTAATTATTTTTTTCTATATATTTTTAGTTGGCCAATTAATTTCTATTTTTAGTAGAATGGGTCTCGCTCTTGCTCAGGCTGGTTTTGAACTCCTGACCTTGAGCTACAACTAAATTTATCTATACCCACATAGGATATGACCGAAGGAAGAAAAAATATTTTTGAAAATATGTAATCATAATCTGGTACCATTGGGAGTTATGGGATTTAAATTCATATTACCTGAATTCAAATATTAACTTGATAATTATTTTAACACAGTCCAGGGTTGCTAGTGACTAATATACATGACTGATAAAACAGAAATATCTTGATTTAGCCATTCCATAATGTACATGTATATCAAAGCATTATGCTGTACACCATAAATATATATGATTTTTACTTGACAACTAAAAAACAAACAAGCAAAGAACATAAGAATATTCCTGTATTGAGTAAGTTATTCTCAGTGTAGGACTAAAAAAATCCTTTTTAATAAATTACCTATAGTTTCTAGTTCAACATATGAGAAGTTTAAAAGTCACCACTCCATCCTAATAACAAAGTGCTAAAATAATTAACATTATTAATTTTGCTCTGAACTTAAAATTTTGCTTAAAAATGAAATCTATTTTTTAAAAAAGAATTAAAAATTATTGCTTGTAAAAATTCAGTAATTAAAACTAAAGAAATTGAATTTATTGAAATTAAAAATATGTTGCTTAAAATGTAACATTAACAACTCTTTTTAAATCCATAGAAGTGTGGGTACAAAGCGAAACATTGCCCCTGAATTAGAAGGACAAACAGATTAGTATAGCAAATCTCAGTTGATAAGAAAAGAAAAAACACCTAAAGAAGCAATGCCAGGGTGGGGAAACCAGAATTATATCTGATGAATTGTTCTAGTCTCAATGTGGACAACTCTGAGAGTTAAAAACATCAGTCGCTCCCAAACATTTGTGAGTTTTCACGCCAGGAGTTCAACCAGCTTCTCAAATTTAACATTGGAAAAAATAATATCTGCTTCCAGCCAGAAGAGGGGAAAATAAACCATTTGTAAATAAGCAAGAGCATTCTGTTCTTCTTAACAAGCACTCAGGAGAAAGTAACCAGAGCCAAACCTTCTGGGGTTTTATTAGAGCCTCATTGATCTGGGAAATGTCCCACATCTGCCTCCTCTAGCCATCATGCCCCACCTATGTATGGGAGGAAGAAAACTGAGAAACACTGTGAAATTCATAATACGGAGGCACAGGTCTCTTGAGGCTCACTAAAAGACTGATACCTAATTATAAGACTGTAAAACATTTTCTTTCTCCCAACACTTTGATACCACATTGCTAATGGCCTATTTATATCAGTTTTCTTTTTAATTCAGCACATTATGTCTGACAATCAGGAAAAATATTATAAGGCATACTAAAAGGTGAAAAACACAATTTGAAGAGACAGAACAAACATCCCAACTAGACTCAGATGTGACAGGGATGTTGGATTTATCAGACTGGGAATTTTAAACAACTATGATTAACATACTAAGGGCTCTAACAGATCAAGTGTACAGCTTGCAAGAACAGATAGGCAATGTAGGCAGAGAGATAATAGTTCTAAGAAATACATATAAAGAAATATTGGAGATCAAAGACACAGTAAGAGCAACCAGGATGTCCTGCAGTAGGTGAATGGATAAACTGTGGTCATCCCAACAATGAAATATATTCAATGGTAAAGAAAGAAATTATCAAGGCCTGACAAGACATAGACAAAACTTAAATGCATATTCAAGTGGAAAAAGTCAATCTGAAACGAGTACAAACTGTATGATTCTGGAAAAGACATACCTATGAAGTCAGTAAAAAGATTAGTGGTTATCAGGGGTTGTGGGGAGGGATAAATAAAGAGTCAGAGCATAGAGAATGTATAAAGCACTGAAATTACTTTGATACTGTAATGGTGAATACATGTATTTACACATTTGTTCAAACCTATAACATATACAATACCAAGATTGAAATTCAACATAAATTATGGCCTCTGGGTTACAATCTTATGTCAAAGTAGTTTCACTAATTGTAACAAACTCAGCACAACTTTGGGGGGAATATTAATAATGGGGAGGTTATGCATGTGTGGGGCAGAGGATATAAGAGGACTATCTGTATTTTCATCTTAATTTTGCTCTGAACTTAAAACTTCACTTGAAAATGAAATCTATTTTAAAAAAATTAAAATTGTTTCCTGGAAAATTTCAGGAATTAAAACTAAAGAAATGTAATTTATTGAAATTGTAAACATGTTGCTTAAAATGTAAAATTCAGGGAAAATCAGGAAAGCCCCGGCCAGATGCCGACACCTTGATCTTGGACTTCCCAGCCTCCAGAACTGCAAGAAATAAATTTCTGTTCATTATAAATTACCCAGTCCCAGGTGTTCGGTGATAGCAGCCCAAAATGGACTAAGACAGAAAATTGCTACCTGAAAGCTGAGAAGTTGCTATGACAAAGACCTAAAAGTGCGGAAGTGGTTTTGGATGAGTGATGGGTAGAGGCTGGAATCATTTGGGATCCACCATTTTGCTATTTCTTTATTCTCTTTCCTTCAGTTTTTTTTGTTCCTATTTCTCCTTTGCCTTCTTTTGAGGTAGTCAAACATTTTTTAGTATTGGATTTTAATTTCTCTGTTGACTTTTTAGTGTGCTTTATGCAGTATATTTTTAGCAGTTGATGTAGGAACGCACACTATGAATTGTTAATACGGTTAGTATTTTACCACATGGAACAAAACATAAAACTTTGCAATCATGTAGCTTTATTTACCACCCATCCTTTGTGTTATTGTTGTCAAATATACATTATAATCCCCCCCAAAATGTAAAATTCAGGGAAAATTAAAACAAAGATTAGAAACCAGTAAATAGAAAATTATTCTACTATTGGGGCCAAAAAATATTTCTAAAATGATGCCCCAGAATAAGAAAGACAGCAAAAGGGAGAGATGATGATGAATAGCTAATAAAATTGTAAGGCCAAAAATATCTAATTGGAGTTTGAAAGATAACAAAGAAAACAGTTTTGCTATATCCCAATACTATACACACGTGCAAACACAGACACACACACAACACCCCTCCCTACACACACATGACCAACACTTTCCCATTTTTGGTTAAAGCTGTGTTTGGTGTTTATATTATTATTATTCTGTAGGTAAGCATAATGGATAAGCCATGTAGGGACTGATATAATAATTGCATTTCCATTGTTGCTTATGTTATTGTTTTCCCTCTTGAGTTAATGGTCATGCTTTACCTTTGTTGAAATTCATGGTACCTGTGAAAAATTCAGCAGTTAAATTTCCAATAGAACATCCAAATTCTTCTGTCTCTAGTTATGGTGTTGTGTTGACATCCTAGGAATTCATTTTATTCTCTTTTGTGTTGAATTCATTATTCCCTGAATTGCATGGCTTCTTATTGCATGATTCTTAGCGATTATATTTGTAAAGTACATTCTACAGTGGCTTGAGAAAAGGTGACTAGGAAAAACAATTTTTAATATGTGACATTTTATTTCTACACTAGCTCTTCCTTGATTAGTTAGGTGGTTCTAGGATTCTGAGTTGGAAAATATTCTTAACAGATCCACACCTATATGTTCAACTGATTTGTGACAAAGAGGATACTGCATTGAAGTCAGAAAAAGATAATAAGTTCACTATATTATGCTAGATTGACTTGATATCTGTGTAGAAGAGTATCTGTAATAATACTTTTCACAACATTAAAGAAAACTTCATATGCAAGCCAGATTTAAATAAATCCAGATCTAAACTTTCAGAAGGAAATATAGTAAAAGGAATCATAGCCATTGCCTTATAGTAGACGAATAATTATTAAGTAGGAGACACCAATCGCTAATTATTAAAAAAATTTATAAATTAGTCAAAATAAAAATTAAGAATTCCTATTTATCACCATGAGGTGAAAAGTTAACCTATGCAACAGGAAAAGTTATGAATTCATATACAGAATGTGTAAAGAACCCTTAAGAAAAAAAAAAAAAGAGAGAAGATGGCTTGACTGATCTGTACCAAAAACCCATAAATGTATGAAGTGGTTCTTATCTTAGTGTTTGCAATGTGGCTATGGAGGACATTTTTATATCTGGACATTCTAACATTGAAGAGGTTCCTGATACTGAAGTGTGACAATGGAACGTATTTCTTTTTAATCCTCTGCTAAATAGATGTAGAAAAATTCATTAGGTTTATAGAAAGCACTTTCCAAGTTTGAATTTTTGCATTTATGTGCCCCAAGATAGAGAATGTTTATTTTTAAATTATTATCTTCCAATTTCAGAGAGAAAAGACAAGTAGGGCTAACGAAAAAGTGTTATACTTCATAAGAATGAGAAATTATAAGCAGAGACAGATTCATGCCTCACTTAAATTAGCCACGGGGGCCCTACAATGTAGCCACATGTCGATAACATTTGAAAAACCAGACATTTTAAATATGTTTTGTTAAACTGTCTCCTTATACTACAACTTGTTTCTGCCACGTTTCTCTTACGAGATGTGTTTTTGTTTTTCTTTATTTAAAATCTGGCTAAGCTGAATTGGTTAAATTAGTTTAGTGAGATGTATTTTGGGGGTTAGCTTAAAAGAAGCTAAAGAATCTGAAAAGAATATTTCTGTACATTTCACCCCTGGAAGTAGGTAAATACATAAAGTCCATAAGGCCAGAAGCCATGTATTTATTTTTCAAAGATATATTTCCATCATCTGGCATGGGATCTGGAACATTGTGTAGCCAATTAACACTTACTGAATGAAGTTCACAAAAGGCATTCTTTGCACAGTTTATTGTATTGGGCATTAAGACAAGTGTTTCATTAAAAAAAGAGTCAAAGTTTACCCTATTTGTATAAAAGTATAAAGCATTACTTGGAATAAAATGTGGTTAAATATTTGGAAAATGTTGCAAAAAATAAACTGTACATTACAGTATCATGACTGAAATCTATCTCTGTTCTGATGCTGCCATTCTAGTCTCATTAGGACAAAAGAATGAAAGAATTTAGCTAGAAAAAGAAAATATGTGAAGATAAACATTGTGATAAATTTTATGTAAAATTCGTTTGAAGGTTTATACTTATACATGACCAATGCTCTCATTTCTTGAATGAATTGTTTCTTTTAGCTTTTCAATAAATGGATTGTCATTTCATTCTTGTAGTTTTTTTCTGTGGACTTATCCCTGTCACTTCCTTATATTAGTACTTCACTGCTTTTTACATTGATATTATGTCAAATTATTTCAGTTTTCATATTATCCAGGACTTCATAATTTATTACTTTACCTGAGTATTTAATGTGATATTTGGAAATCAAACTAGAAATGGATAATGTTTCCATATATTAAAAATATACATGCATAAAATGAGACATTCTAATAGACCAGGGGCTATATTTTCTTTCTTACTTATATATAATTTCAGAAGTATATAGTCATACTATATGCTTGTTAAGTGAAAAAAGTTTAGTAACATTCTTTGTGAAAATTAACCCTCAATATTTCTCTATACCAAATTTAATCTCCAAATAATTCTTCCCAAATTACAACAAAAAAATAAATATCCAGACTTTTAATTTGGGGATGAGCATATTGAAGGCAACATTACAGATGTTAGATGACATAAATGGCACCAATAATAAACAGAAAAGGTACTGGGCACATAATTACTTCCAGGTGCCTGTCATATTACTTAATCATTATAATAACTAAAGTAGATACTATTATTGCTTCTGCTTTTCAAATGAGGAAATTGAGGACTAGAGAAGTTAAAAACTTGCTAATAATCACACAATTAGTAGGTGACACAGCCAGGACTGAAATGCAGTTTGGCATTACTCCAAATTTTGTATCCATTGCCACCATAGGAAAAATTAGCATACATAGTTTTAGCTTATAAATGATCAGAAGAGGAGTAGAAATTTTCTTAGGTGCACGTTTTATGTAGTTCTCAGGGAAGAAATATCAAAGTGTTAAAAAAGATTGACAAAATAGTTTCTATAAACATTAATTTAAAAGCTGAATACTTTACTCTGAGATGCCTGAATTCAAATAAAATTCCACACAAAACACACCAGGACTAGTGCATTAACAGAAATTCTAGGACTGGATGTCAACCCCACTTTACAAATTCCCCCACCAATTTATGTCACAACAGTTAACTCCACTTTCTGTCCTCTTTCACATCAGCTTTGCAGAACAACAGCTGAGACTCTTATTTATTTATTTATTTATTTATTTATTTTTCTTTATTGAAGTCTGCTTTGCATATCACGCCTTTACTCCATTTTAAGTGTACAATTAAATGATTTTTAGTGAATTTACCAAGATGTACAGTTAATCACATAAATCAGTTTTAGAGGATTTCCTTCCCCCTATTGAGACCCCTAATTCC
>CAUYRT010000916.1:0-68334 GCA_963574885.1 Lepilemur ruficaudatus
GCCTGTAGTCCCAGCTACTCGGGAGGCTGAGACAGAAGGGTCCCTTGCGCCCGGGAGTCTGAGGTTGCTGTGAGCTAGGTTGACGCCACGGCACTCACTCTAGCCCGGGCAACAAAGTTAGACTCTGTCTAAAAAAAAAAAAAAAAAAGAAAAAGAAAACCAGCCTGGGCTACAGAGGGAAATTGGAAATGAAGGGTTTGACCAGCACCTTTGGGCAGAGCAGTGGCTAGGGCAGGATCCCAAGAGAGAACACTTGCAGAACTCTTATGGCATGAGGACTGTACAACAGGAAGAGATTAGGGTCCACTGCTGGGTGGCCAGGGAGAAAGACCCTGAACCATCTAAAAAAGCCAGCTGCACAGGAGACAGGCAGTCAGGAGCTAGGCTGCACAGGAGCCAGGCTGGTCAGGAGGTGAGAAGTTGACCTCATGATGTGGGTTTTGCTGACAACATTTTGAACTTTCAACAAGCCCTACCTGCTTTCAAAGGCCCTCCTGGAACCCTCATGAGTCACTAGTCTCCATTCTCACAAACCATTTTATTTTCTCAACTCCTAGAAGGCTCCTTCTATCTTCCTCTCTGCCTCCCTTCAACTTCAAGAATACCTGCATTCCTATACACCTTCACTTTTATCCAACATTGGCCCACTACACTTGTTTCTCTACAGACAGTGTACCTTACAGTGGATGACAAATTTCTCATTGGCAATTCTTAAACATTCTTTGGCCATCCCTGCCTGCAAACTCTCAACTCTGTATCAATCTCAAAATTTCCCTCCCTCCCTCCCTCCCTCCCTCTCTTCCTCCCTCCCTCTCTTCCTCCCTCCCTCCCTCCCTCCCTTCCTCCCTCCCTTCCTCCCTTCCTTCCTTCCCTTCCTTCCTTCCTTCCTATTATAGCCAGGCTGCAAAGCACAGCTGTAAACTATTGTCTAGGGCCTTTTCAAGTATAGGCTACCCAGTCTTGGTTGGTCCTTTAATACTGTGTGAAAGAAAATTCTTTTAAAAATGTCACATGTTGATATACATTCTCCCTAAAGCTCTAGTAATCTACCAGTCCTCTCACTTGTATCAGCATAAATAATAGCTAATATTTGTTGAGCACTCCTAGTGATAGCTGTTTTACAAGCATTATCTCATTCAATCCTCACAACCCAACCCTACGACAGGTACTTATTATTCATCTTATGGATAGGAGAAGAAATTTAGGATTAGAGACATTAAGTCATTTGCTTCAGGTCACAAATGGAGAAGCTAGAGTCCAAATAAATTCCTCTTTGATTCTAGAAGAAAATGCATTGTAACCACTAGGCAGCTTTGCAGTTTTCTTAACAGGCTGTTCTAAACTTTCACAGTTCCCTCCTAAAGCTCCCTAGGACTCCTGCCCTCTAGTCCTTTCCAGTAGGTGTCCTTAATTTTCTACAGTAACAAAGGAGGAGAGACTGGCAGACTGGAGCAACTATTTGCTACTTCTGCCTCCTGCAGCTACCACCATCTTTCCCCCAATGTGTATGTGAAAATCTCTAAAGCCAGAGACCCTCCTTTCTTTTTCTAGGTCTTACTTTATCGTATTTTCTCCTATATTTTTAACCTTTCCCTACTAGCTCTTTCCTCATAATCTATGAACATGGCCAAATCTTTCTAATCTAAAAAAATCTATATATATTAGCTTGGCCACTCCCTCTAGCTACTTCCATTTTTCCCTTTCTCAGCCAGGCTTAATGGAAGCAGAGTCTCCACTCTGGTCTCAACCCCTGAGACCGTGAGACTCACTGGCACAGAGACCATGCCTGTTTTGTTAACTGCTCTACCCACCCTCCCTCCGCACCAAGCACAGTTCCTAGCCTAAGAGGCGTTTGTTAAAATTTTGTTAAATTAAGGAAAGGACGCATGGATGCATGGAAGAAATTAAGATTTCCACAGCCAGTAAGTTTTTTAAAACGTTGGTAAGTCCTGCCCAAACTCATAATTCCCCTCTTGTTTACTTCTCCTTCTGTAACAGCTTCCTCTCCTTCATCATGTATATGCAGCGAGTTACCAGGTAAAACTATTGCATCGAGCAAGCAGAGCGTGTGTACTATAAAAATAAAAACATTTATACTTGTCTCCCACTCTCCTTTGAAATATTTCCTCTGGGATTGGTTTTCACCCTATCTAGAGCAAGACTCATCATTTTCTGGTCACTTTTAGTGACTAGCTGTATCCCAGCCCTGATGGCCCAGTTTGAATGAAGTCTGATTTAAAGCCTTCATTCAACAAAAGTGATTCTCTCTTCAAGGGAGATTTTTAGACCAATTGTGTGTGTATATATATGCACATACACACATGTACATATATACACACATATATTCATATATATGCATATATACAAATATATGATAAATATATTTAAATTAAATATGAATATAATGTAAATCATATATAAAATTTACAAACACACATATATTATAATATATATAAAAAATATATATAATCCATCTTGTTATGTTCTGGGTTCCTTGTTGTTTGCCTGATTGCCTTACACTGAACCTTGTTTCTCTCTTGGCCCAGACCTTTCGGATTCATGCCTTCTAATGTGAATTTCTTCACAAAACAATTTTTCATTTGTCTCCCTTTGCTCTATGCATCCAACTCTATGAACCAGTTCTAATCTATGGGCTCACATCATCTCTGAAGGGGAAGGTGTAATTTCTACTCACTTAGGAGTGCTTTAAGGGAGAGCATTGCATCCATTCATCCTCCAAAATGGAACTTTGCTCCTGGCATCCTAAAGCTGTTCTCATCTTACACGTGTTCCTTAGGACCCTGTGGAATACAGAATCCTAAATTGTCAAGCCGTATATTTTGAGTCTGAGGTGACAGATGTGTGAAATACTAGGTTGAACTCAGATAATCAAAACTCAAATTATACAGCCCATTGCCTCTGCAATGGGAATGCCACAAATTCAGTACCAAAATTTGCAATAATCACATCGAGAGTTTCAGTATTAGAATTTTAGGCAGTTCTTCTGGCCCCTCCCCATAACGCCTGTTGACAGGCTTCTTGTTACTTGTGGCGCATGCCTGCCCCGATCTATTCAACCCTCCTGTCATTCTCTTTTTGGCATGAGTAACTCAGCCTCTGTTTGTGCCTAGGTTCATTATGTGGCAGCTGTTTTCATTACCATCTCATTATTTCACTGAGGGGGAGATGTTTCCATGGTGATGTGAAAGTGCATAAGTAGAGATTTTACTATGCTGAGCTTTTATCTACTCAGTGTACTAGTTAGGGGGGGAACTGAGCTAGAACCTTTCCAATAGGAAGAGAGTTTGTAAATCTCCCTTCTGTTTCCTGTATCTGTCTGTGCTTTTTTGCAATCAAGGTATATTGTAATTACGAATTCTTAAGAGATGGGAGTTTAAGAAAACCAATAGTTGTTTCTTTTTATTCTAATTAACTTGCCCTTTTCACATACCTATGGAAGTTTTCAGAATAGCATTACATAGGGCAGTCGACTAGCACAATTTTTTTTTTAAATAGCACCACCAAGAAAAGAATTTGGAGTCTCAGGAAAAATTCTGGATGGGAGCTGGCCCAATTACTAATGTAATTATTCCTTAATCTTTGATTGCTTCCGAAGTCGTCATTGCCTGGGGAAACAAAGGTCACAACAGCATTGAAATGATTATATAATACTTTTTCCACATGTGAATGAATGAGTGATACTCACTTCCATTAATTGCTTTGTGCTTAATTCTACATTTGCAGGAGAACTTTCTTAATACATTTCCCCTTGCAGTAAGCCTTCCATAATTTGATCTTTTCTGAATGTAAATCTATCCATGGCAGCAAATTCATTTTTCACCATTTGCTTTTGGATTTTTAGCCAACTCAAGCCAAATTTGTTTAACACTAAAGTTCTTATGCACTTTTGTTCTTATTTGTTGTAACAACATTGTGCTAACTGAAGTACAAAGGCAATTACAAAATTTAAAGTAAACAACATTGACATTGATAGAATTATTAAGGACACCATTAAACAAATGCACCAGTAAGATAAGTACATTGGAGCGTTGGTGGTATAGTGGTGAGCATAGCTGCCTTCCAAGATAAGTACATTGGAGCATGATCAAACAAATTACGGCATGGAATTCAGTTCAATATAGATTTATCTATGACCTATCCAATCGACTTTGATAATCAGAATAATACTGTTTTCACATAGTTACTGATATCTTCATATTATTGTTATATTTTCCCACTGTGGAAAATTTTCAACAAATATAAGCCAATAAGTGGTGCATCAGAATTCAATGTAACAGAAAACTTCTTGAGGAACTATTATGTGTTAGAAATGGATAGGTTTTTTTTCCTATATATCCTCATTTATTCCTTGTAGCAGTATAATGGGGATATTACTATTTCCACTTATATGATGATGAAACCAACATTTGGGATAAGGAATTTGTCAAATATCAAACATCCAGTCAGTATTAGAATTGGAGTGAAATTCTGGTGGTCATTCATTGATTCTAACAGCTCATGAGAATAAATTATGGAATTATGGTAGTGACTGTTAGTCTCTAAATAAACTAGGAAAGTTTTGGGGCAGGAGCACTTTCTGAAAAATTATAGGGTGAGGGTGTGATGGAGAAGCAAAGAGTACATAGCAAAATCTAGCATAAAAATCTACTTTTATGAAAAATTTTGTATATTAATAAATAATATTCAGCAGTATCTTGGGCAAATAAATAGTATATTAAAATAAAAAATAGGTTTTTAGTACATGAGGATTGGTTTATTGGGCAGTGCAAGGTTTAGTATGGTTTCTACTCTCTATAAGCCCTCATTTAAAATCAAAGAACACTAGAATTGTTCATTCTAAACTGCTTCTATTTCAAGCAGTCCCACTTCTAGGAGAGTAACGTCCATATCTATGTTAAATGTAATTCAAGTGTTCCCTTCCCTGAGTGTTCAGATGCATTCCATAGGATGCCATAACTTGTACATTTGAAATAAGTGGGGATTCAAGATATGATGGTTCTGGCTGGACATGGTAGCTCACACCTGTAATCCTAACACTTTGGGAGGCCTAGAGGGGAGGATTGCTTGAGGCCAGGAGTTCAAGATCAGTCTGAGCAAGACCAAGACCCTGTCTTTACAGACAAATAGAAAAATTTGCCAGGAGTGATGGTGCGCACCAGTAGTCCCAACTACTCAGGCCGCTGAGGCAGGAGGATCGCTAGAGCCCAGGAGTTTGAGGTTGCAGTAACCTATGATGACACCACTGCACTCTAGCTTAGGCAACATAGCAAGACTCTGTCTCAAAAAAAAAAAGATATGATTGATGATCTTGCCTTCCTATCCCATGTGGCATTTAAAGTTCTATTTTGTTAGTCCACTAAGCTAGATTAAATGGAATTCAGACTTTGCTTATTAGAATGTTCTTATTTACATTCCCTGTAAAACTTTGTTTTATAAATTTTAAGTTAAAGGGAAATTTTGGAGTCAATGGTTAAGATGAAGAAAGAAAAATGTATTGATATAGGGTTATCAGGATATGCTCTGACCAGGATATTTACAAAATATGCCAGATGCAGCTCAAACAACCAAAGTGTTCAGTCAAGTGTTTGTGGAATTGAGTCCTTTGGAAATTGTAATTATAGACAAAACAGAGCTCCATTTGACTGCTAGCCAAGTATCACCTGGTACTGTTTTTGTACAGTCTATTATTATCAAGAAATGTCTTCACAGAGAATGAAAGTACAATGACCTTTCAGTCCTCCAAATGTGGATAAGAGCTCAATGTCAAAATACATTGCTATGCCTCACCACATAGCTAGAAAGAAAATTAATCAAAATTTTATGTGTGCAGATGGAAATGCTTAAGCCACTTTTACAAACCAATTACTGTTCAGTTCCAAAAACCTATAACGTGTTCGAGATTTAATACACACTGAACAGCCTGAGAACTCCTTGAAGAATAATAATTCAAACTTAATGTAGAATGTAAGTTCACTACTATTTCTGTGTTCTTTAGTTTCTATATTTTTCAGTTAAGATAAGTTATTATTCAGAGCCACGCAGGAAATGCCTTTATAAAATATATTTTCTGCTGATTGGCCTTTTTACAAAGACTTATGCAGCATATTTTTAGTGATGTAGTACCATTGCTATTAGGGGGCCTGATTCTGCACTCTTTATTCAGAATAAATGCCCTGAGAATCCTGGACAAAAACAGCTGAACTTAGGATCAAGAAACAAGACTTTATCTTAGCATTTGTCACAGCTAAACCTTCAAAATTGCAATCGATGAATCAAATTCTTTAGGGTTTTGTGTGTGTGTGTGTGTGTTGTTGTTTTTGCTTAGTAAAGCTATTGATGTCCAGATCAAGGAATACATGTTACTGTTTGATTTTAAATAATTTTTTGTTACAGTGTAAATAATGTGGGCTCAGGGTATAAAAATTAGGGGAAAAAATCACTCATAATTCCACCAGCCAGAGATAACCACTGTTAATATTTTAGTATTTAATATTTATATTGTAATCTAATTAATCTATTTTCTATAATTGACATAAAATGCTAATATTAATGGTAGCATTAAAATTTTATCATCTTCTAGATTTTTAAAGTTGTAATGTATCATACTATAACTGTCATTTAGAAAACAATATATTTTGAATGCTATTTCATGCCTTCAATAAGTAATGGCCATGAAAATATTAAATACTAAATATAAAGTGTTCCACTTAATGGATCTTTAATTTTTTGTTTTATTACTCCCGAAAAATGTTTTGAAAAATTTTAGTACCCCATTGCTAATTTTAAGTCAACATTTAAATTTTTTATAATGGGTTTAATACATACAAAATATGCCATTTCCACAATATTAAAATATTAACATCTTAAATTAAAACTGTTACCGTGCTCTTAAATATTTCTAGTGGAAACTAATATCACAGTGATTTGATGCCCACAATCATGTGTTTGAGAAATACATCAATAAGCTCTTTTAGTCAGAAAGTACAGTGTACATTGTTCCTTTTCCTCCTTATATTCATATTTCTATACACCTAACCACTGATTTTTTATCCTGATGTAATCTGTCTTTATGTTTGAAATTATTTATTTTTGAAAGGATTTGTTGGTTATATCTTTATACATCTCTGAAAGAAAAGTATGCATATAAAATGCATTTGAAAATTCCTTTATTGTTGGTAACCATAAAGCTCTAAGCATTAATTTTTCTTTTGGATTGAGTTATGATAACATCTAATATTAAACAAAAAATCTCTGATAAAAGAATTCTAAACAGGTTATACTTGTTATAAATTATTATTAATCATTAACAGTAAGATTTTATCAGAAATGCATTTAATAATATGATAGATGGAGATTCTCTCAATAGAGTGTTTATTGATGGATAAGTATGCCTTGTTTCTAAAATGAGACAAGTTTTAGTGGAAATTAACAAAAAAGTCACTAAGAAGTGTATAGTATACGTGAAGTTTTTTCACGATTGTTTCTAAATGCATCATTTATGATAGAATCCACAATATGTCCCCTTGAAGTTAATCGCAATTGAATAATAATGTGGTAGGAATGAAAAAGTAAGCAGAAAAGTGGTCAACATGTGATGGTGAGCAGGAGATCTAGCCAGAGGAAAATATGAATTTATAGTGTCAATAATATTTTAGCAAATGTTAATGAAAATATTTTTTTATGAGTCAGAGTATATGTTAAAAAAAAACCTGTTAACCTCGACCATTGTTCTTTCCACTCAAACTTGAGACATTCATGGGAAGTAAAAACAGAAGTTTTCACTACTTCATTCCTCCTTGAAGTCATTTTTTAGAAAGTAACAGAAACCCAAACCGTCTCTTGATTACAGGGGGCTTCACAGACACCAAAAGATTGAATCACCCTTTGTTTGGCACCTCATGGTCTTTATACGACCCTGGGAAATGCACTTTTCATAAGATTCAGGATGGGTAAGAGCTATGCCTTCCTTTGCTAAAGTGGACGAAGGCATTAAGGAAAGGGAAGTGGAAAGGGAAACCAGACATGATAATTTGACTATCGGTATATTCTCAGGTGCATCGATTTTAGGAAAAAAAAATTCATTTAAAAAATGGAGATCTGAAAATTGATTTTCTTAAAAGTGCTAATACTTGTGTTCCATAGGGAGCACCTTCAAGTATCCCCAAAGATACTGAACCTTGGGTTGGACAGCATTGGTGCAGTAGTTCTTTAACAGTAAAACATTTATCTAAATATATTGACTTAAGTGATTAATAGTAAATTGTATTTTGTACCCTCATAATATGCTGAAATTAAAAACAAAAAAAAAGAAAAACTATGGTCTAATCTATAGCCATATTTCACTCAGGAAGAAAAAAAAATAGTAAATCATATTTGTTTTTAAGATGGCTTCTGAGAGAAAGGAAATTCTAACAATCCTAGATTTGCTTACTTTATTTATCTAAATTAAAAATAATCCAGTGAGCACAGCTTATGGTTGGTAGAGACTAGCTCAATCTCCTGGGTATAGATGGAAAGCTGAGAGGCCCAGAGAGGGAAGTGACTCCTCCCATGCCACCTGCATACTTAGTATTAACAGAGTACCTAGGACTGGAACCTAAGAGCCTTCTTTTATGAAACATAGAGAAATTCTTTTCCATTTTTTCTTTAAAGTCCAGTCTTAATATAGTTTCAAAGTAGAATTCAAAAATTGCCAACTGCCAGGTACAGAGGGCCTGGGGAAGGGACTTCTCTACCAATGAGCCTCTTGCTAAAAAATTCATCTAAATATCACAGAATCTGAATTCTAGTATTGTCACCATATCTATTTATTCTTCATGGCTTTTATCAATGTCTCTTTTCTTGGTTTCTGCCTTTGTAATTTCCCCTCTCGGTCTTTGGAGTCTTTAACTTTTGCTTTGCTGGAAACTGACCAGAGGCTTCCCTTGTCACGAATAGTGCTTGCCTTGACAATTCTGTTTGGGGTTCTACTGAGCCTAGCTGGATCTTCTGAATTGAGAAAGCTCTGGAGACCCCAAGTGTCATGAAGCTTCACTAATGCCACATTTCACTAATGCTTTCATTACTTTCATTTTCTTATGGCTCCTTCTCTGCCTCATGACCTTTCTTTGCACATCACTTCAATTTCGGCCTCACTGCCTGATTCCTTCAATACTTACAATTGCAATTTCATCAGAACAAGATTCTGATTGACCCGGCTTATTTCTATGTGGTCAGGGATCTTGATGCCCAGCTACCCTGAGCCTCTGGTCAGCTCATAGATTGGCTGCCTACAGGTCAGAAGCTCACTGTTGGTCCAATCCAGATTTGGTGAAAGTGAAGCATGTCACCAGAGACTTGGGACAGTCCCTTCAGTGAGGGCTGCAAGTAGAACAAAACTACCAAAGAACACTGCTGTATCCTGAATAATAATACTTTGCATTTGGATTTTTAAAAAATAATGCAATAGATTGTGAGCATTCTTTCATGATAATAAATATTTTACTATATCGCTTTAATGCAGTAGTTCCCAAACGATATTGCACATTGTATCTGGGGAGCTTAAAAAAAATTATGTCTCATTCCCAGAAATTATGATTTAACTGGTGTAGAATGTGACCTGAGCTTTGGAGTTTTTAAAAGATCCCCAGGTGGTTCTAAATTGCAGACAAGCTTGGAAACCACCACTTTAATGGTTGAAGAGTGTCACTGAATGGGTGCAGTATAACTTACTTAATGAATTTTTTTCTCAAAGGATATATTTTAAGGTAGTTGTTAAGTTTTCACTATGTTAAGCAACACTATCGTGAACATCCTTTTGGCAAAATTTTTTAGCACAATTATGGTTACTTACATAGGACAAATTCCTACTACTGGAATTATTGAATAAAAAAGTATGAACATTTCCAAACTACCCTCAAAATGTATTCACCAGTTTACACTTTTACAAATGATGTATGAATGTGTTTTCTATTCCAAGCTAATATTGAATATTTAATTATTAATTTTTTCATATTTGATAAGTGAAAAATGGTATGTTGTATTTTAATTCTATTTCTTGTGTTAGTAGGGAGGTTGAATCCCACTCCCTCTCCAGTTTGTTTTGCCTTTTTTTTCCTCCTGTGAATTATTTATACCTTTTTTTTTTGTTCATTTTTCTCTGAGATGATCATCTTTAGTCTGCTTTATTTCTCTTTGTATACTAAAGCTATAAATCCTTTGTCATGTATGTTGTACCTATATTCAAGATTGTTATTTGCCTTTGTTATTACTTTGGCATAATTCTTTTTCATTGTTTCCATTTTTTTGTTGTCAGTTTTTCTACTTTAAAAAAAGCAAATTTTCATTATCAATTTTTCTAACTCTCAAAAAATAACCTTTATAAACTAAAATTGTTATTTTTAATAGAAAAAAGGATAAACAATTGATTATGGTATGATCTTTATCACAAATAAATGAGACCTAGACCAATATAACTGGTTTGTATTGTTGAACCATTAGTTGCATCCAAGTCTTACCAGGAACATCAACTAAAAAACACAAAATAAAGGCTAAAGTTTAAGCTCACCAAAAATTTTTTTTTAAACGCCCCTGAATTGAATCACTGGAATTTTCCAGGGTATATAATAGGGAAATGATGGTGACAGAATAAAGCCAGATGATGTTCAACTGAAGACCCTCTTGCTACTTTTATTCCATAACAAATTTCCAAACATAGAGGTTAAAAAGGAGTTGGTTCCCATAGTGGAACCCTGACATTTGTATTTGTCTATAATGTAATCTGTAGATGTAGCTCTCAAGTCCTGTGGAAAGTTAGCATTAAAGTACTGGTTAATGTTACTCTGGAAGAATTGTGTTCATTACAGCATGTCTTTGAACCAACTTGAATATCCTTATAGTTGTCCTTCAGTTTATGATGCTGAACGTATGGCACTCTAGCTCTGTGAGAAAATAGCAAAGATGAGATTGCCTTGTAGTCTCATTTAGACAGTTAATTTTATCTTTGTTTTCTTAAGTCACATTTCATTGTGTTTCTTGATGGTGCAAAACTAATTGGCTCTTATCACAGTTACATTACCTTCAAAGGCAGATAAAATTAATGCAAAGTAAAAGATCACTACAATCAGAGATATCTGGTTAAAAGGGAGACAGGCTTGCATAAAGTGGCTGCAAAATTCACAGAAGACTCTGGCAGAATAATAAATCATGACTTTCTCCAGGTTATCATCTTGTGCTCCAGTTCATTATTTTGTATCATTTGTTTTAACCTTGGGTTGTCCCTACTACATCTGCTGTGCTGTGATTAATTCTGCTGATGGAAATAAACTGTCGAAGGGCAACGCTGTACTGCATGACTAATTAGCCTACTGAATTATGTCCATAAATTAACATTTTGTTTCTATTCATTTAAATAAATCAAAGTTGTCCAAACTTATTTTGTGTAGCTCATTTAATATCAATTTATATTTGTAACCTTTTAACTGGGTCAGTTTACTTCTTTTTTGTTATAGCTGGGTTACCGTCTCTGCCCAAGGGGAAGGAAGATTTTTTTCGGGGAAGGAAGATTTTTTTCAGTGAAGCCATGCTTTCCACCGGACTCTGCGTTAGCCTACCCTTGCTCTGCTCCTGCTGCCCCAAGTCCTGGCCACAGCTCCTCATCCTCTGATTCTATTGGTTATATGCAAATGCTTACTATTATGAAAAACTAAATTCTCACAAGAATTTTCTAGGGCCTCTCCCAAAAGGAAAGACTTTTTTGGATACTGAAGACAGGGACCAAGCCATTTTTTTTTAAACCTTCACCTAGAACAGTAATTAGGACCAAGCATACCCTCAGTAAACTTTAAAAGTCTGCTCGAGAATGCTACATGAAAGAATAATATTAGGGCCTGGCCCGGTGGCTCACGCCTGAAGTCCTAGCACTTTAGGAGGCCACAGTGGGACGACCTCTTGACGCCAGGAGTTGAAGACCAGCCTCGGCAACAACAGCAATAATCCATCTCTACAAAAAAATTAGCTGAGTGTGGTGTCAAGCACCTGTCGTCCTAGCCATTTAGGATGTTGTGAGCCAGGAGGATCATTTGAGCCTAGGAGTTTGAGGTTGCAGTGAGCTAGGGTGGTGCCATTGTACTCTAGCCTGGGTGACAGAGTGAGACTCTGTCTCAAAAAACAAATAAAGGAATGAATAAAAATTCTGAATAATTAACAAAAAAGAAAGAATAATAATAGAAATAAAACTGAAATTATTTCAGAATCAGAAAAAAACGATGGGAAATGTTTCTATACTTTCTGCAACATTACATTGCTTGCTTCCAAAGACTACTTGAAAAATTCAACTCAGTCTTTGTGGAACACATTCATTGGTCTTATTTTAATAAAAACAGTTTAGTCCCTTTTCAGTAAGGGGTTCACTGCCTGCCACCTTAGGAGACTGAATAACATGGGAGAGTTATAAGCCCTAAAGTTAATTTCAGGAAGTTCTCCCAGCGGCTGTGCTTACCTTTCATGTAGGGCCGTGCTGGAGCTGGCGCCTGCTGGTTCACTAGACCTGGTTGTGCAAGTTCTTCCCCATTCCATGTTCAATGAGGGTATGTTGGCAGCTTGAATTTGGCAATGGAAATACTTATTCCATGGAAATCTGCAAACACTACAAATCAGGACATTTATTTTCCAGAGAGTTGGTTGTTAAACATTTACCAGCACTCCACTGTTTATATGCAAGGTAAATGGTTCTAGGCATGGCTCTCCTACAGCGCCTTTCGGACTTAACTCTTAATTGGTTCATAGTAGTAGACTCTTTACATTTATATTCGTTCTCTCTCTCTCTCTCTCTCTCTCTCTCTCTCTCTCTCTCTGTCTCTCTCTCTCTCTTTCTCTATCTCTTTCTCTTTTCCTGGGGCCATAGTTCATCATCCCCCACCTTTCTTCAGTCCTCAGGCCTATTGAAAATAAACATCCTAGATATTCATGTTGGAAATAAATATCCTAGAAAATCTTTCCAAGGGAAACAACCAGGACACAGTTATTCTCAGGCCTTTTATTGTAACTCAGCTGAGTCAAGTACCATCCCAGTTATCACTCCAGACAGGTTCCACAGTTATAATGTCTGTTTCTGCTTTGCAAAGGTGGAGTCATGTTATGTCTATCTTGATACTTAGTTTTGACAGAGAAAAGCCCCACATCATTGAATCAGTGTATCATACATAACTGAATCACTACTCAGCTTAGTGACAGTGCATTTGCAATGGAAATAAAAGACTTGCCTATAGGCCACTTTTTAAACCAAATATACTTATTTTATTAGTTTATTTCACGCCTCCTAGTATGGTCCTAAGCACTGTCAGAGATACCACAGTAGAGAAAACGGTCATTTCTTTCAGAATCCTTCCAATTTTTTTATGAATGGCAGGACTAATCAAAGGCATGCATCAACTAGGAAAGAATTAAGTACTAAAGTCTTAAAAACTAGGTCAAGGAACCAAAGAGCTGGAGGGTCAGGAAATATTTTATGTTGAGATTTCTACTGGAGCTTGTCTTTGTGCAACGACTAGGACAGGAGCATGCAGTGGAGGGCAGTTTATGTGGAACCAACAGCATGAGTAAAGGATTTGGTCTGTGAGCAAGACATAGCTGACTCCAGGTAATTATTGGGAAATTTGATAGAATGGATCCTGGGAGATTCTTAAAAGCCAAACAGAAGAATTTGTTAAATGCAATAGGCAATAGGAAGCTACTGTTGGGCTTCTGAGCATCAGAATGATGAGATTAAAAAGATGCCTTTGAAGATTAATCTGTCAGCATTACCTAGGAGAAATTGTGAAGGTACATATTAGTGGCACGGGACCAGGTAGAAATAACTTAGGTAGGCCTTGTTAGCAGGCATGTGGGGACCTCAGCGGGGAGTTGGTCAAGGTCAACACTGGATGGAGAGCTGCTCACCATGGCAGAGGTTAGGATATGGGAAGTGGGAGGGTGGCACCAATGAGGTCACAAGAGGGTGCCAAACACAGAGCATCCAAAAGGCACAGTAAGCTCAGGCATGATACTGGCAACTGCCAGCATCAGAAAAGCGGATTGGGCTGGGTGTGGTGGCTCATGCCTGGAATCCTAGCACTCTGGGCGGCAGAAGTAGGAGGATTGCTTGGGGTCAGGAGTTGCAGACCAGCCTGAGCAAAAGTAAAGACCCTGTCTCTAGAAAAAATAAGAAAATTAGCCAAGCGTGATGGTGCGGGCCTATAGTCCGAGTTACTTGGGAGGCTGAGGTGGGAGGATGACTTCAGCCCAGGAGTTGGAGGTTGCAATGAGCTATGATGACACCACTGCATCTAGCCCAGTGACAGAGTGAGACTCTGTTTCGGAAAGAAAAAAAAAAGCGTTGATTGGATGGTCAGAACACAGTGATAGGAAACCTAGGTAATGGTGCAAGAGAGTTGACCAGATGTGACAACGTAGTAGGCGTGGAGAGGAACCACTTCAGGCCCAGCAAGTTTTTAGGGCCTTGACATCACCGAGGGCTCAGGGTAGGGCCCAGTCCAAATGCGGATTAGGGCACAGAGCTGATAGAATATGGATAAGAGAGACACTCAAAGGAAAAACCTAGTCTAATGGCTAACATAAGAGGGGGTGTCAGAGTGTGCCACCCCAAGGAATGTCCAGACACTCAAGGCTTGGTCTTCACAGTAGACCTTAGGCTGAACCATGCTGGTTGTAAAGAAGAAACAGAGGGCGTGTGGAACCACAATCACTGTGGGTAGCTCGTGCACTGCTGTGATTAATTTTAAGCCTACATCAGATTGCAGATTCAAAGCATCTGATGCTGCTTTTGTTAGGATTGGTTGAGAAACTAGCAGATCCCTGTGAGAATAGTTGAAGAAAGGAGAGGTGGGAGACAGAAAATAGGGGTTGACCCTTGGAACTGATACAATAATGTAGGTAACAACAGCTTATAATTCAATGTTTTGATATTTTAGCCTGTTGATAGTTGTTTCAAAGAAGTATGCATGCCTGAGGGGTAGAGGAAAGAGAGAAGTTGGGAAAACTTGAGATGTATTTATATTCAACTTCAGCATAATTCTGAATAACTGTCATGTTCAGGGATTGGATTGTTCTTATTCACTTAGATTTGTGATTGAGTTTTTAAGACAACTTTTTAAAGCATAAGTTCTTCTTAAATTTGTTTTTCTTTGGTTAGCTTAACTTTCCTGCCTTATCATTGGTAATATAATGTGTATAACTCAATATTTGTTCAGTAATTGAAGATTGCATGCAACTCACAGTCATTACTCTTTATTGAAGAAACAGAAAACTTAGTTTTATGTTATTAGCTCTAGGACAAACATATTTGTAAATGAGGCCCCAATTTCAACTTATTTTCTAATCATTTACTATAGGAATTCAGTACATTGTACTAATGATGTTGGAGGTCCCACTTGACTGAAAGGAACTTTGATTTCATGGTTTCCTTACAAGTCTAGCACATACACCCATACACATAAAAAAGGTTAACTGAGGACTTTGCTTGTTTGAATATATATTAATTCTTAAACTTTGAATACATAATATTTTAGAGTATTTCATAAAATTTGCATGGTGTGTTACCCAAATTTTATTACCAAATGGGAGAACACAAGAAAAAGTCTTATAAACAAGTCTGTGTATGAAGGGAGGTTCAAGTAAAGGAAAGGAGAAAATCTAGGTTTTATTTTGTGTCCAGATCATGTGATGAAAACTGTTCTAGCTATTGCACACATGTTCATGTTAAATTACAGCAATTAGGTGAGGTATTTTGTCTCCATTATGGAGATGAAGAATCAGAGGTTCAAAGACTTATATTAACTGGCTAGCAATATGGCTTGTAAGTAGTACAACCATGATT
The DNA here is from genome assembly GCA_963574885.1 of Lepilemur ruficaudatus. Taxonomy (NCBI): domain Eukaryota; kingdom Metazoa; phylum Chordata; class Mammalia; order Primates; family Lepilemuridae; genus Lepilemur; species Lepilemur ruficaudatus. The sequence goes on from CAUYRT010000916.1 coordinate 15,875, forward strand.
AAAATTAAGGTCTATCTAATTCTAAAGCTCATTTTTGGTTTTACTTCCTTTTCAGAAATATACCTGTATACATAAACTTTTATAAAAGAAATTGTCAAAATCCATTTTTCTAGATATTGCAGTTGTAAAATCCATATCAATATATGTAGCTGAGTCAATAAAACAAGGTTAACCCTATAGATCAACCCCAAACAAAAATAACATTTTTCTGTGTAATAATTCAATATTGCCCCAAATAAAAATCAGCTGAGAAGTCCCTCTGGTCTAGGGATAACCTATAAGAGGGATGGCATTTAAGTTTCATCTTCTATGCCAGTTCTCATCAATTGACAGTGGCTGCCTGGATATTTGCATGGAGAAGGAATCTAAGGTCATGTCTAGAGTCAGCAGGAAGGAGTCCTGTGAACTGGCAGAGATGAAGGCCGTGGTCACAGGAGGGGAAAGTAGCTGCTCATGTGCCATGTATTTGCCCAGAGCTGCCACAAGTATCAGTAAAGTAGTAAGTGATTTGGGAGATTAGTGCTCAAAATTGTCTTCTGTACTCAAAATTCTCTCTATTTGAGCACCATAGTGTTAATCAGTCAATACCAGTTTGATGGCAAGTACAAGTGGGGCCCATTCTTCGGGTCTTGTGTCACCTCACTTTGAATAATAGGCTTAAGCTTAATCCAGGATAATATAAGCGGTGTTAGCTCACGGTCATTCCTTAAAATGGACTAAAGGCATGATATGTAAAATATACTTCAATAAAGAAAAAAAAATTCTCTCTATTAATCTTGGTTTTGAGGTTTAGTGTTTCCTAAGCTTGCCTAATTGTAAGAATCATTGAAGTTAATTGTTTACAAATATTCCTTTCCTCTACCCAACACAGGGCAGTATAAATGAATAAATAAATAGATAGATAGATAGTTTCCCAGCCAGGCGTGGTGGGTCATGCCTGTAATCCTAGCACTCTGGGAAGATCACTTGAGGTCAGGAGTTTGAGACCAGTCTGAACAAGAGCGAGATCCCCATCTATACAAAAAATAGAAAACTTAGCCAGGCATGGTGGCACCCACCTGTAGTCCCAGCCACCTGGGAGACTGAGGCAGGAGGAGCACTTGAGCCCAGGAGTTTTAGGTTGCAGTGAGCTACAATGATGCCACTGCACTCTAGTCAGAGTGACATAGTGAGACTGTGTTGCGCCGAAAAAAAAAAAAATTGTTTCCCAAGTCTCTTATATGGAGATTAAGGAGGTCAAGCATGTGAGGCCAGGAATGTTATAATCTGGCAAATTTGGGAATATACAAGTTGCTAGTATTTTCAGAAGGCTCCTGTGAAGGACAAATATTAACTTATTAATCAGTAATAATTTAAGACAATCTTCCTAGGGGACTTGAGCACTTACAGGCAAGGGGCCAACAAATGATCAGTTTGGTGGTGACTGACTGGTAATCAGAGAAGTTCTGAGCATGTGCTAGCTTACTTACCTTAACTTCCTGACTTAATCTCATTCTGTTTTGCCTCTTGTTCACTCTGCTTCAGCCACACTGGTCTTTCTGTTGCTCTAATGTGTGCGTGTTCCCATCTCAAAGCCTTCACATTTGCTGTTCCCCCTGCATCTTATGCTATTATTCCTGGAGACCTTCATTCACAAGGCTAATTTCCCTTAATCCTTCCTTAAATGGTGGGGCTGTTAGGTGGAAAATCCAATAGTAAGCAAGAAGGAAGAAGAAAAGCACAATTTTTAGTCTATGAAACAGATGCCATTCATTGTCTATCCAACAAGACAACCAAAGACTTTTTAATGTTGTGAAAGGGAGACTCCTTTCCCTTGCCCTAAGCAATCAGTTATGCCAGTCATTAAATAGCATTTGCAATGAAATCAGGGTAAAAAGTTAATGGTTTTCCTAGATAAGAAAGAAACAGAATGACCAGTATAAAAACAGAAAAGAAGAAAGTCACTGGTTGCATAATAATTAATCAGGATAAAATGTATTATTTAAAACCATTCAATCACTACCTTATCTTTTCTAATTCTTGCAGCATGTTCATAAGTATAATCATCTGACTGTATCTTTGAAATAGCATTAGGATTTGGGAAGCATTTTAATAAACACTAACTGAAGCCACTCTGAAGAAAACATCATTAATCATGTCATCTGATAAGAGGTACTGTCAGCATTACATTTAGAAATTTATACTCAGACTTAATTCCAGTAAACAATCCTTGGGTGCATTTGGGATTAGGAAAATAAAGCCTTCTTTGTTTACTATAACTCTAAAAAAATATAGCTTAGGCCAAATTTCACAAAATGCAAACCACCCAGGTACATTTGGTCTCCCAGTTGCAGGCTCTTTCCTGTACAGTTCAGTTTGCACGATGTTGCTGAATTCTTTTCAGAAAGTACTATTTTCATTGCATTAATCATCTACTGAAAGGCTACTGAAAAACCTACAAAGTCTTCTCATTGCTTTATTAAATAAATGAAAAATCCTTAGGTTGGTATTTAAGATACCTGCTTAGCTATTGCTGGGTTTACCCATCATTAGGTAAGGTTTATATCAATTTAAAAAAATCAATTCAAAGTTATTAGAGCAGCAGTCCCCAACCTTTTTGGCACCAGGGATCTGTTTCATGGAAGACAGTTTTTCCATGAACTGGGGAGGGGTGGGCGGCAGGGGGAGGAAGCAGAGCTCAGGCAGCATGTGAGTGATGGGGAGCAGGGAGCAGCATCGCTCCCTCGAGTGTGGCTCACTTTCCGCTGTACAATCGGTTCCTAACAGGCCCTGGACCTTACCAGCTGGAGACCACAGTATTAGAGTACTAAATAACCATTTAGTATTCTATTAGTGTATTTAGTCTTTATTCTTGCCTTCTGCTGAGATGGCTGATTGGATCCATGAGTCACCCATCTAATTTCTTTAGCAAAAGGTTATCTAGCCACACCCTTGGCCTTCTATCCAGAGCACACTTTCCTAACAATGAATTTCCTAATTTTAGCACCATTTGCAATCTGGATAGGCTGAGAACCTTCCAAATCATCAAGTGCTGGCTCCTTTTTACTTTATTGTTGTTTCCACATTTATCGCTTTGCTCTCCCGTCTTATAAGCAATGAGAAGGAACCAGACTGCGTCTTCAACATTTAGCTTGGAAATCTCCCCAGCAAAATATCCAAGTTCATCACTTATAAGTTCTTCTTTTCACCTACTTAACAGTAGAACACAGTTCAGTCATATTTTCTGCCACTTTATAACAAGGATAGCCTTCCCTTCAGTTTCCGATAATGTATTCCTCATTTCCTTTTGAGACTTCACTGAAAGCACATTTAACGTTCATATTTCTACCAATAATTTGTTCATGATGATGTATGTATTCTCCAAGATGACAGAAGCATATTTATCATCCTCTTTCAACAGTCTTTTCAAAGCAATCTAAGCTTTTTTGATCACACACATCAAAATTCTTTCAGCCTCTACCCATTATTCTATTCCAAAGCCACTTCCACATTTTTAGGTATTTGTTATAGCAGCACCCTACTTCCTGCTATCAGGCTCTGTATTAATTTCCTAGGAGTGCAAAAACAAATTATCACAAGCTGGATGGCTTAAAACAATGGACATTTATTCCTTCACAGTTCTGGAAGCCAAAAGTCCAAAATCAAAGTGTCAGCAGGGTTGGTTCCTTCTGAAGGCTCCAAGGACAGTCTGTTCCTTGCCTCTTTCCTAGCTCCTGGTGGCTGCTGACAATCATTGGCATTTCTTGGCTTGTAGATGTAGCACTCCAATCTCTGCCTCCATCTTCAATCACCTTCTCCTCTATGTCTCTGTCTCTCAAACCTCCCTCTGCCTTTCACTTATAAAGATACCAGGGCCAGGTACAGTGGTTCATGCTTGTAATCCCAGCACTTTGAAAGGCAGATGTGGGAAAATCACTTGAGGCCAGGAGTTTAAGACCAGCCTGGGCACCATAGCAAGACCCCATCTCTACAAATAATAAAAAAAATTAGCCAGATGTAGTGGCACTTGCCGGTAGTCCTAGTTACTCAGGAGACAGGAGGATTGCTTGAGCCTGGGAGTTTGAGGTTGCAGTGGGCTGTGATCAGGCCACTGCACTGCAATCTGGGTGACAGTGAGAGGCCCTGTCTCAAAAAAAAAAAAGGAAAAAGAAAAAGACACCAGTCATTGTATTAAAACCCACCCTAAATCCAGGATGATCTCATCTCAAAATCCTAAACTTAATTATATCTACAAAGGCCTTTTATCCAAATAAGGTCACATTCACAGGTTCTGTGAACCTTATGAGTTGAATATCTTTTGGGGAGCCACTGTTCAACCCATAAAAGCCTGCCCTTTAGCCACCCCAAATTCATGTCTGTCCACATGCAAAGCACATTCACCTCATCCCAACATCTACAAAAGTCTCAGACGATTACAACATCAATTCTAAGTCCTAAAACTCATCTGGGTATCATTGGCTCAAAAGTCCACACTCTTATCATCTAAATCATGTATGGATAAGATTATGAGTATAAATCATCCCAGGGCAAAATTCCTCTCTATCTCTGGACCTGAGAACATATAAAACAAGTTACCTGCTTCTATGATATAATAGTAGAACAGGCATTGCATATCGTTACACAAGTATAGAATATACAGTATATATCTTTATACAATCCCATTCAGAAGGGGAAAAGTTAAAAGGAATAAAAAGGTTGCCAGTCCCAACTTTGAAATTTAGTAGGACAAATTTAATTAGGTTTCAAGGCCTAAGAATAATTCTCTGTGGCTTGACGCTTGCTATAGACAGAATGTTTGCATCTCCCCAAAATTCATATGTTGAAACCCTAATCCCTAATGTGATGGTATTAGGATATAGGGCTTTGGTAGGTGATTAGGTCATGAGGATAGAGCCCTTACCCTGTCATGTGAGGACACAGTGAGAAGACAGCTGTCCATGAACCAGGAAGTGGGCCCTCACCAGACACAGAATCTACTAGCACTTTGATATTGGACTTTCCATCTTCTAGAACTGTGAGAAATTTCTGTTGTTTATAAGCCATACAAGTAGTTTGTTGTAGCAATCTGAATGGGCTAAGACGATGCTGCACCTGCTGGGATCACAGCTCCAGCTGCTGGGCCTGTCCCAATGGCTTCAGTCTCTGGGCCCATGGAGGCAGTGCAGTCAGATTCCGGGTTGCCCTCAGTGGATCAGTTGGCCTCTGCACCTCTCTTTGCAGTTCTGCTCTTGGAGTCATTCTTTTTTTCTCTCAAAGAGTAGCATATATTTGCAGCTGAGCAGCTCTATCAGCCTATTCCTGCCTGTAGAATCCCAGACATCATGTCTCAATCTTATCTTTTATGAGTTCTGAGTCTTATAGCCTTTTTAAGAAGGCCTTCTCCACTATAAGAATAAGGTATTCCACATTTCTTCCAGTGCTTTACAATTCTGTTTTTTTATAAACATTCCTTCTGAAATTTATTTTTGTATATCATTCAAGGATTAGATAAGACTTTGGTTTTCCAGTAAATAGCCAGTTGTCTGGCACCATTCACTGAACAGCATATTATTTATCTATGATATACCAGTGTTGTGATATATATGCATGCTTAATTCAATGCCATTTTGACAGAATTCTCTTTTACACACACACACACACACACACACACACACACACACACACATACGGGAGGTGGTGTGTATTGTGACCGACTGTATAAAACAGTTCGCAGGCAATAAGCGTAACTGTAGCTTCAGCTAGGGATACCACTGCTTAGCTGCCCTAGGGAGAATATATCCTGTGGCATGTGTTATTTAGTATACGAGGGCCTCTCTTTGGTTTATTTTGTATTCTGGAGAGAAATTTGTCCCGAATGACTGATTGTATAAAAATAATAATGTTGAATATGCTTCATATAAACAAGAAAATAGTGTCATAATGGGTCTTAAAGTAGAGGCCTTGAAGAAGCTTTTGAAGAGATGCTTTCCAGGATACAATCAGGAAAGCAGAAGATTAAAATCATCAAAAAGCTAGATATTGGTAAGTGACAACTGACATTAAGAAGCCCATCAAAAGCATCACTACGATCTGGACTGACCAACAATTGTATGAATATAGCTAGAAGAAAACTATGGCAGGATATTCATCCCCATTTCAGAGAATCTAAGTAGACTGCAGGAGTGGTTGCCAAGGCAGGATATCAGGAAAGCATCTCCACAGGGACTTTGTGATAGTGATTCTCTTGTAGAGTTGATTCAGTTATGCACCTCTTTCCAGTAACACCGTCTCTCCATTAGATAGGGCATGGGTGTGCTAAATTCCTGTAATATACATGGGTCTGTTTCAGGAATATAAATTCTGCAATAGTAATTCATGTGTCTATTCCTGCATCAATACCACGTTTTAAATACTGTAGCTTTATAATGTTTTAATATATTATGAAATAAAGAAGATCTTTAATATTTTTGCTCACTTACTTTTCCAGATGAACTTTAAGAAAAGCTTGTCAAGTTCTCTTTTTAAAAAAATCCTGTTAGAATTTTGATTGGGTTTACACTGACCACATAATTTGAGGAAACTGTCATGCTTGCAATAATGTTCTTCCAACCTGGGTTCATAATACATTTATTCAAGTATTTTCTATATCCCTTAGTAAATTTTTTTCATACAAGTCCTACAGTTTGGCGGTTTATTACTGGTCATTTTGTAGATTTTATTGCTTTAGGCTGTGGAAGCATTTTTTCAATTGTATTTTTAAATTATATTTTGCTTATATTTAGGAAAGACAGTGATTTTATCTTATATAGCCACTTTACTGACCTCTCTTATGAATTCTGATAGTTTTTCTTTTGACTGTTGGATTTTTTGTTGACAGTTATGACATCTCGAAATAATGAAAGTTTTGCCTCTGTCCTTCTACTCTTGATACCTCTTCTTTTTCTTGCCTTGTTCCCATTGGCTTAGAAATTTGATTTTAATGGGAATGTTTCCGGTATTTTATCACTAAGTATGTTTTTGTAGGTCTCTAGCAGATTTTCTTTATCGTGTCAAGCAAGCTTTGTTCTATTCCTATTTTGCTGAGAGTTTTATTTTTTCACAATATTGTCAAGGTGATTATAATAATGCTACAATATTATATCTGGTCTATATAAATTCCTTTTTAAAAATTTATCAAGACTTTTTGTGACCTATTATATTTTCAATATTTATATTTGCTTCATGCATGCTTGAACAATGTAAATTATGTTTACTTGTTAATTAAATTGTGATAATGGAGTCATTTAAACCCTATATACCTTTTCTTGATTATTTGACTTATGAGAGTTTTGTAAAAATTTCCCCGTATGATTATGCTGATTGTAGATCTCCTTAAATTCTCAGTGTTTTGTTTTTGTTTCAATGTCGAATTGTTAGGTGCATACAGATTCATGATGGTTATAACTTATTGGTAAGTTTAACCAGCAAAGCACATACCATTTTTGCTTTGACTGAAAGTAGCATTCCTACTTTTTCTTGTTATCATTTACTCACTATATTTTTCTCCATCCCTTTATATCCAAATTTTTATTTTAGATGCATTTCCTATAAATAGCATATTGTTAGATATTTTTGCTACCCAATCTAATAATTTATCTTTTATAAAATTAACCTATTGTCTTTAGTTGTGTTAGCATATATTTGGTATTTTATATTTGCTATGTTTTCTTTCTCATTTATTTCCTATCTTCAGCTGGATTTGTTTAGTTTTTCCCATGCTTTTTTTTTCTGTCTAGAGTTTAGAAGTTATTTATCCCATTCTTTCCTTCTCTTGCTTGCTCCTTGTCATTGAATTTTAGAAAATACATTTAAATTCAGTTTTTTTCTACATGTCAATAACCTCCAACCTGAATAGCCAGGCACCTTAGTATACTTACACTAATCCCAACTCCTTCCAGCCTCCCATGTTTTGTGGATATCATCTGGAATTTTATTTACAGATTTTTAAAAAATTTGTGGCCCAATTGTTAAGTGAATTTTATCTTTATAACTATCTTAATCTTCACAATAAGTTCATGAAAAATTATTTTTCTATCAGTTTCACTTTTTTCTTTGCTTACCACTCTCTTTCATTCCATATGTCCCTGTTGGTTGTATGTAATTTTTATTTTCAGTATCTTCAAGTAAACTCTCAGAAAGAAAGAATTAATGATGGTAAAGTTTCTGAGTCCTTTAATATAAAAATGCTTTAATATTGCCTTCAAATTTGAATGATAGTTTGGCTAGGCACAGAAAGTTAGGTTAAAAATAATATTCCTTTAGAACTGTAAAGAAGTTGTTCCATTTTGTATATTGTCCAGAAGTTCAGAAGAGAACTTCGACAGCAATCTGAATATTGCTTCTTTAAAGCTATTTTGTTTTTGTTTTACCCTTTAGAAGCTCTTAAGGATTCTCTCTATTTTCTTGGAGATCAGAAATCACAAGATATGTCTAGGTATGGGCCTCCCCCTACTTCCCCACCCTACATAAAGCAGACATTTTATTAATTTCCCCTACAAAGGACAATAGCGCCATTTTAAAATATAAATCTGAGGTCATTTTAGAGGCCAACCAAACACAAAGAAAGATAAAAATTAAATGATTAAATTGATCAAAAGGCACTACAATGCCACCTAACATCTACTACCATGGTGGTAGTAGGCTAAGGAATATTAAGTTACAGCAAAAACATCTAATGTAAATATTAGAGATTACATAGCAGAAAGTGAGTTTGCTTTCTAGAAGACTATGGCACACTGACCATTTGCATCCAATAGGACTGCAGTCTCCAACTCCTGGGCCGCTGCCCAGGAATGGTCTGTGGCCTGTTAGGAACCTGGCTGCGCATTACTGCCTGAGCTCTGCCTCCTACCCCCTACCCCCTATGGAAAAATTGTCTTCCATGAAACTGGTCCCTGGTGCCAAAAAGGTTGGGGACTACTGCGAATATTTGGCCAGGAAAAGGCCAAGATGGGTAGACATAAAGCTTAATTGAAAGGAACATGTATAACTGAGAATTCAAGATACATAGTCTCCAAATAGATGGTAATAGATTAATTTTCCTCTCAAGACGCATTTGTGGCACTTTGCTGCCTCCTCTCCTGATCCCCAATGGCTGCTCAAGCTAAGAGCTGCCTGCTTCCACCTTTCAGGGGGTTCAGCAAACAGGAGAACTAGTTTTGTGGTTGCTCAGGGTTACTGCTGCAATTGAGCATAGAACGTGGAGAACTTGAAACATGATGGGAGGGGCAGATTAGGTGGCTTATTGTAAATCTTCCTCAATCACTTTCAAATACCTCTACACAACACCCTCAAAAGTCTGAAATCTTGCAGCAGAAGAGCTATAGTTAAAGCTGCAGGGCTTAAAAAATCATCAAAGAAGCCAGTACGAGATAATCCAGCCAGGAAATCCCAGCAATTATTCTTGATCTGTTTTACCCCAATTTAATATAAACAACATACACCTGATATGGGATGTTGTAAACTACATTGGAGCAAGCTGGATCTTCTGCTGAACTTTTTCATCAAATACCAAGGACAAATAACATGGCAAGCTGTATCTTCACCTTATTTTATTTTAAAACAAAGTAACCCAGAAGTTAATATGTTATAAAGGAACATGGCTGAACAGGTAGGAAACAGATTCCCCATTGTGAGTTCTCCTGATAGCTTCTGCAAGGATCATGGAGATGTCAATCACCTGTATTTTGGAGCAATGCTTCATCTTATCCTCCTGAGGTATGGTATTGGTGACTACTACCGCTTCAAAGCATGCACTGTTGATGCGAGAAATGGCTGGGCCAGAAAAGATTCCATGAGTTAAAATCGCATAAACTCTGGTGGCTCCAGCTGAGAGAAGTTTGTCAGCTGCGTGGCAGATGGTACCACAAGTGTCTGCCATATCATCCACGAGGATAGCCACACGATCCTTCACATCACCCACTAACACCATGCGGTCCACCTCATTGGCCTTCTTTCTTTCTTTGTGAATCAAGGCAAAGTCCACATTCAACCGGTCTGCAATGGAGGTCACCCTCTTAGCTCCACCAGCATCGGGCGAGACAATAATGCAGTTCCTCCACTCTGAGATACACTCCTTTATCCACTTCAGGACAGCTGGCTCTGCATACAAATTGTCTACTGGGATATCAAAAAAGCCCTGAATTTGAGAAGCATGTAAGTCCATGGTGATGATGTGATCTGTGCCTGCTATAGAGAGCATATTTGCAACAAGCTTGGCGGAGATGGGGGCCCGGCTCTTATCCTTCTTATCCTGCCGGGCATAAGGGAAGCACGGGATGACTGCAGTAACCCGGCTAGCCGAAGCAATCTTGCAGGCATTAATCATGATCAAAAGCTCCATCAGACTGTCGTTGATTTCGCCACAACCGCTCTGAACGATGTAGACATCCTCTCCACGCACACTCTCGCCAATTTCCACGCAGGTCTCCTGGTTGCTGAATTTTTTAGTTACCACCTTGCCTAGCTCCAGGCCCAGGCGGTCAGCAATTTTCTGGGATAAGTCCTGGTGGGAGCTGCCGCTAAAGATTTTGATATTTGGCATCTTGGCCAACTACCCGAGGCACTCTTCGCCCAGCAATCGCTGGACCGGAAGTGGGACCGCAGACTCTGACGGCTTCCGGTTGTCTCAGCCGTTACGGTCCCTTCTGGCCTGCAGCCTTAAGTTGACACTGGGTCTTTGAAAAAATTCCTGCTTGGCACCCACTTCACACTTTTAACCCTCTAAAGAATCGTTTTTCCAGTTCATGGACATTTTTTTTCCCTCTTAGTTCCTGTATTAGTCTCCTAGAGTGGCTTAAATAAATTTGAATGCATAAAAATAGAAAACTTTGCTGCAAGGCAAAACCACAGAAGTTTAAAAGGAAAATTACTGACTGGAGAAAGTGCATGCAAAGTATTATTTTAGACAGTTCCGCCAATAAAGCGAGAAAAAGATAATTAAATAAAAAGTTATAAAATGGTATAAAAATAGTCAATTCACAGTAAAAAATAAACAAGTGGCCAATAAATGTGAAAAAGTGCTAGTAATCAAGAAACTACTAATTAATTTCACATATCAGTTATGCCAAAATTTTAAGATATATAGCATCTTCTATTCTGATAGAATGTGTAAATGTGTAGATTTTGCCAGGGTAATTTTGCAGGTCAAGTTTGACTCATCACATATAGGAATCTATCTCAGAGAAATTTTCACAAGCATCCCCAAACTATGTTGATATATAGTGGTGTTGGTTGCTGTATTAATTCATTTCAGTAAATATTTTGTGAATATTATACTACTTTTAGGGTATAAGATGATGAGTGACAAATAGTGACTGCTCTGGAATTGTTTATAAAAGCAAAAATCTGGAAACCAACAAATGTTCATCAATAGGTAAATTATCAAATAATTTATTTGTACATACACAAGAAGTTATTAGGGAGATTGATTATAATCATGGAAATGTCTTTAAGTTATTTTTAAAAGGTAGAAGGCCAGTCACAAAAATATGTATATTGTGTTATGTATTTAAAATTATGTAATATTCAAAGCATCAAATCAGCATGGAAGTCTCTTTTATAATGATTACCTTTGGAGAGGGGAGTAGGTTGTTGGGAGTTGAGGATAAAGGAAGACTATTACATTTTACTGGTATCTATTACTGTGGTATTAAACTTTCATTATTTTTCTAATTAAAAAAAGATGAACAAAATATAATTGGTAATTAGGTGCTTGTTAGCAAATTTTAAGTGTACAGCTTCCACAATGTATTGGAGGTTGAAGTAGTGGGACAGGAAGTACAAAGGATCGTAGATACCAAGAATTTTAACAATGAACTGACTGTTTAATAAAAATAATGGAAGCATCGGATACAGATCATATCCTACTAATTGTGTGCCTGACATTTGGATACTGGGATTTTTCATTTAGCCTAAAACAAAATCATTATTTTTTCATATTTTAAAATAACCAAATAATTATTTAATATATTTTCTTACCCAACATCCGAGTTTCCCCAATGTGTTGTGTTCATAAATAGGATAAGCTCAGAAATGGGATAAGAAATGGGGTAGGCAACAAAGATAAGTAAGATTCAGCAATGTCTATGAAACACATTACTTGGCTATAAAAAAGGGACTTTTATATATTGAAGGAGCTATAGTACAGACACACAAACAGGTATGATAACAATGTTATATCAAAATGAGTTTGTTGCTGATCCTATCACAAGTTTCCTGACATCAACATGCTTTTCTCCTTAGTTCAGACACTTCATGGTTGACAGTGCATGCAGCTCATTTCTGTCCACAATCCTTCACTCATGTTTTTTCCTATCAAGAAATCAACAGACCTACCTATATCATTTAATTCTCATCCTCAGCCAGACTACATATAGTGATTTCTAAAGAAAATCCTGTGGCTTAATTTGGAAGCACTAAAAAGTACTTGTAGTTTCAATTAAATTGATTTTTCTCTTAGCATTCTCAGTGCATCACACATTTTTCAGTTTCTAAAGAAAAACAAAACAGATTTTTAAATAGATTTAATATTACCTAAATAGGCTTGAATGCTAATGTAAACATTTAAAACCCATAGTTGGTTGCATTTTCCTTGAGGTGTTAAGTAGGAGAAATTTTTGTCTTGCTGCTATTTTTGCTTCAAGCTCTAGCTGTTGCTATACCTCATAGTTCCAGGGATTTGTCTAGAATCATAAAATGATAAAGATGGAAATGGCCTTTGAGATTGCTCAATCTAATATCACAATTCACTGATAGGGAACTGAGGCCTAGAGAAATGAAGCAACCTGCCTGGGATCTATCAGCTAATTAGAGGCAGAGTGTGGGTTAGAATGTGGCATTCCTGAATTTCCAAGTAGGGCTTTATTCACTATCAAAGGCCTATCACTTCTAGGCGTTTTCTTTGAGGTTTATCAGAATGAAGGAAAAATTAAAAAGTACTGCAGAAATATCTGCCGAAGTTTTTTCTCTTTTGCTAGGAAACTATAATAATAATAAAAAAAAATCCCAAATGTGAAACCAGAAAATTCTTTTGCTTGGAAAAAAAAATTATTTCCAGAAAGAAATGAACCATTAGTAGTGTCGTAGAAATATCTTTGTTATTCTGACATCTCTGTTACCGGGATCTATTGCAAGGGGATTTAGCTCCTGTTTACTTTGGTCTCTGTAGGTTGAGAGGGACATCTATTTTTATCATTGAATGCTTCTCACAAAAGTTACAGGTAGGAATGATGCCTATTGAATAACACATTCTCTCTATTTAGGACATTGTTTCTTAATAAATTGCTCTGGAAACAAAAATTGTGATATGAAGAAAATGCCTTATCTTTCTCTTTCCCAAGGCAAGCATATGTAAATGTCATCTCTACAGATCTGTCAGAATTGTTGTATTTTGAAGGTCTTTTGAGTCAATTCCCAGAATATATATATTACCTCGGTAATAGTTTCTTGCTTTACTGATTATTCTTTTACCCTTCACAATTCCAACATAAATAATTCAAAGAGAGCTCTGATGCAGCTTGATCAGCTAAGGAAAAAAAGAAATTCAGTCAGTTCTTTCAGAAAGTGAAGAAAAATGGTTGTTGTATTTTAAACGAAATAAATGCTTTCACTAAATATACTTGCAGTTGACAAAATCCTAGATGTTTAGGTGGCAATTATAGTTTTTTGATAAACTGTCAAATCTTGTCGCAACACATGTTACAAACAAGGACAGATTTAGATGTCCTTTATGACAGCTTTGTGTAGGTTGAGAATGTTTGGCAGTTAATTTCAAACGAGGAACATATTTTTCTTTCCAGCAGTTATCTGCTTGTTTATTAGGAAGAGTTTCTTTGTGCCTTTAATCTTAATTCATTTGACTCACAGTTCCAGATCATTATTGTAACATTATCTTACCTCATTTATTTTTTTCATAATGATCATCCACAATACTTTGAGAAAACAATTTCCTACAGCGCTTCACATTGATATAAAGGCTTTAAAGTTTGTTTCATGATTGTTTACAGTAAAAGTTGACTACTGTGTGTGTTTACTGAGCTTTTAGTGGGAAATCTGTCATTTTATACAATAGATGTGTAGATAGTGATTAGGTAAATAAAGCTGAGTGAAAAAAATAGGAGAATAGGGCAAATTTTTGTGTTTCAGAAATGTGACTTTCATTCTGAGTGCTATGTTAGACTTATGAGGATATTTTTGAAATGTACTTTGGAATTAAAAAAAACCTTTCTGGTGAACTTAAAAATTTTAGTATAAAATAATAATCTTGGAATAACAATAAAGTTTCATAAGCTGAATAATATGTCATTGTGATGACAGACAAAGCAATATATAGCAGATTCCATAACTAGTAAATTGCAAATAAGAAAATGTCTTTTTAATATTTATGTGAAATATTTTGAAGTATTTTAAAGCAGTTTTTGATAATAATGGATATTTTCTTTCTCATGTAGAATTTGTTTCATGAACTTCATAAAAAGATTATATTAATTATATTTTGACAAAATTCAAGCTCCATTTATGCTATTCAAACCTTTTTTCTGTTTTTTTAAGAGAGAGATCTCACTTTGTCACCCAGGCTGAAGTGTAGTAGCCCCATCATAGCTCACTGCTATGAGCTGCAACCTTGAATTCCTGGGCTCAAGAGACCCTCCTGCCTCAGCCTCCCAAGCTGGGTCTACAGGTATATGCCACCATGCCTGGCTGATTTTTTTATGTTTTGTACAGATGGGGTCTTGCTGTGTTGCCCAGGTTGGTCTTGAACTCCTGGCCTCAAGCCATCCTCTCACTTTGGCCTCCCAAAGTGCTCAGAGTACAGATGTGAACCATATGCCCAGCCTCCAACCTCTTTTAAAGACATTTTTTTGTCTTCAAAGGTGACCATTTATTTAATCCTGATTTAACATTGAGACTAGTTTTGCATTCACGTAAGTGAAAATTGAGTGCAGTGTGTTTTGAAATGGTTCTGTAATTCTCCAACTTTACAGCATCAAGATTACTGGGAGGGTTTGTCAGAACACAGATTCCCAAACTCCATCCCCAGAGTGTCTCGTCAGTAGGCTTGGGGTGGAAGCCTGGATCTTGTGTTTCTAAAAAGACACCATGTGATAGTAATGCTGCTTTTCTGGTGATCACACTTTTGAGAACCTGCGTCATTTAAATTTTCAAATTTATTGGCTGATGCTGCCCATAATGTCATTTTATTATATTTTTAGTACCTGTAGCATTTTTAGTACGATTCCCTTTGTCATTTCTGACATTAGGTTTTTATAATTGTTCTCTTTCTTTTTGATGGATTTCATCAGAAGTCTATTATCATCAGTCTTTTTCCCCCCAAAAACCCTAATGTTTGAAATTGTTGATATACTCTGTTGGCTGCTTGTTTTTAACTTTGTTGACTTCAAGATTATTTTCATTATTTACTTTCAGCTCTTCTTTGAGTTTATTTTACTGTTCCTTTTCTAACTTGAGATGTATGCTTAGCTTATTATTTATTATTAGTAAAGCTATACATATTTCCTCTGAGTACTGTTTTAACTGAAGTTTTATGCATAGTATTTTTGGGCTCTTTCTGTAAGCGTTCAGGTAAAACTATTTTCCAATTTTGATAGTTATTTCTTCTTTGTTTCAGAAGTTATTTAAAAGTTTATTTCTTAACTTAGGGGAATTTCTAGATATGTTGTTATTGATCTTGTTGTTTTTGGTTTCTAGCTTAATAACACTATAGTCAGAAAACATATTCTGTGTGATTTCAGTCCTTTAAAATTTGCTGCAACTTTTTTATGGTCCTCAGGGGTTGCTTTTCACAAATATTTTACGTGTGCTGAAAAAAAATGCACTCTTGGGTGGTTGGGTGCAATATATTATACATACCCATATGTTAGATCTGGGATCTGGTTTGTTTGTAATATTATCTACCTCTTCTATAGCTTTACTGATTTTTTTTGTCTGTTTTATCAAATTCTGAGAGAAATACGTTACAATTTCCAAAATGATTATTGGTGCATGTCTAATTCTCATTATATAGGTCTCTCTTTTTTATTTCTCTTTATATTTTGAGGCTTAAATGATTACCTAAAAATTTAAGTTGTTATAACTTTGATGAACTAAGACGTCATCATTTTGAAGTAACACTTTTTTCTAGTAATGCCTTTTGCCTTAAATTCTATTTTGTCTGGTAATAATATAGTTATATTAGCTATATTTTTAGACAGCATTTGGTTTATTTTCCTATCTTTTAGTTTTAATCTTACTATATGTTTGTGTATTAGATATGTTGCTTATAAACAGGATATAGCTAGATTTTATTTAGTCAGACTTAAAGTTATATGTTAACGAATACCTTTCTCTTCCTCTCAGAAAATGCAAGGACTTTCATGTCATTTAACTTCATTTATCCCCTGCTGATGTAAATGTTAGCAGCCAGGTATATCATTTTGTTTCTTTCTTCCTTGCTTCTTTTCTTTTTTTTACTTCCACAACCACATTACTATTACTGTTTTAACTACATTGCTATTATTGTTTTATATAATCAATGTCCACTTAGATATATCTGCCTATGTATTACTTTCTTTGCCTCTCTTTTATTCTTACATCTTAAATCTTCCATTTAGTATCACTTTCCTTCTACTTGAAGAATATATCCTTACAAACTTTTGAGGAACTACTGGTAAAAATCTGGTTGCTGTTGTTGTTGTTCTGATAATATCTTCATTTCACCCTCATTCTTGAAGGATATTTTTGCTAAGTATACAGTTCTAGGTTGTCAGCCGATTGTAGCCATCATTTCCTCTCTTCCTGGATTTCACTGTTGCTGTTTAGAACTCAACTTCTTTTGACATTGCTTCTTTGAAGGTAATACATTTTTTCCCCTGGCTGTTTTTTAAGATTTTCATTTCCTTTTTTTGACGCAGATTCACTGTTAGGTGTCGAATTTTAAAAAAAGTAATTGCATGCTTGAGATACATTTGGTTTCTTGAATCTGTGGATTGGTATTTTTCATCAGTTATGGAAAAGTTCTCATTAATTATCTCTTCAAGTATTGCCTCTGTCCAATTCTTCTACTACTGAAACTCTGATGAGTTTAATAGTATAGTATAGTATAATAAATGTCTCATTCTATTTCCACAAAGCTCTTTCATAGTTTCCGTTTGTTTTTTTTTTAAATCTTTCTGGGCTGCATTCTGCACCCTTTCTTCTGGCCTATCTTTCAGCTTACTTACTTTCTCTTTACTTGGCTCCATTATGCTATAAATCCAACCTATTGAGTTTTACATTTTTGTTAATGTAGTTTGCATTTGAAGATGTGTTGGTTAGTCCTTTTTTTAGTTCTGCTGGGGTACTTTTTAGGGTTCATTGTTCTTTACAACAGAAAACTTCAAACTTGTTCTTTTTGAAACTATTTTTAAAACTAGAATCACTGTTTTATAAGATATGTCCTGGTAATTCCAATATCTGAAACTTTTGGAGATCTACTGTTTGTTTTTCTTGTTCATGATGACTGCTTTCCTTTTGTGCTTGTTTATGTCTAACTATGTACTCTTATGGTAATAGAATTTATTTCAGGAGATTCTTTGAAGTCTGCAATGAAAGTTTCTTCTTCCAGAGAGAATTTGCTTCAGACTCCTGCCTGGAGTTGCTACTAGTCTGGGACCACCTTAACCAAGTACAGTGCTTTAGTTTCCCCAGATTATCCAGGTGATATAACCCCAGATGGCAGAACTACGCAGGGTGACCAAAGGTCCCAACTTCTCAGGAATCTCCTCTCTCTCACCATCTCATATCATTTTTATCTGCTGACTGCTGTGCCCACCAACAAGTCATCCCTCTCTGCTATGAACTGTGGAGGCAGGTCTCCTTCTGGTTCACCATTAGTCTGAAGATAGCTCTCAGTTCCCAATTTCATGAGCAGGAGGTCTCCTATTAGATGCCTCCCTTTGGACATGCCCTTGGACTTAACATCTATCTCCTTTGGCCAACACAGTCTTTAAAAGTGAAGCCTGAGATGACTATAGCTAGTCTTGGCTCTTCTATCAAGAATTTAGGGCCAGGCATGGTGTCTTACACCTATTATCCTAGCACTCTAGGAGGCCGAGGCAAGAGGATCACACGAAGTCAGGAGTTCCAGATCACCCTGAGCAAGAGCAAGACCCCTATCGCTATTAAAAGTGGAAAAAATTAGCCGGGCATGGTGGTGCATGCCTGTAGTCCTAGCTACTTGGGAGGCTTGAGAGCCAGGAGTTTGAGGTTACAGTGGGGTTGTGATGACACCACTGCACTCTAGCCAGGGTGACAGAGTGAGACCCTGTCTCAAAAAGAAAAAAAAAAGAGAATTTAAGATGAGCCTGTGCTCATATCTTCTCACCTGAGGGCTGAATGGTAGAAGCAGCAAGCAGCAACTGCCATTGGCAAAGACCATCTGTGCTCCCAGGAGAAGCCACCTCTGGAAGATCAGTGGGAGCAGAGGCTGTGCCGCAGTGGCTGATGAAGAAGTTGAAGTGGACAAGTAAGTGGTCTTGCATTAATATTAAAGTAAAAGAAACCAGTAGTCTGAGAAACTGTCAGAAGTAGCTCACAGTAGGACACTTTGAAATGGGGCTAAATTTGGAATTAGCTAGGGTAAGCTTGTGCCATTGTAATTATATTTACTGTTCCAACTTGGTTTTCTCCTGTCTGGTGGGATCTTGGAACTCAGGGCTATACTTGTATTTATAATATACTCCAGGTCAGTGATAACAGACACTAAATGCATATCTGTATACTACCTTCTAGTAATTCATCTTTAAAAATGTTACTTCTAAATGTTGTTGACTTTAGCAGTTTACTTTACCAACAGTCACTTTTTGTGTAAATACATTCTGCTTCCTATCCTTATATGTTAATTTACTTCTTATCAATTCAATTCATGAGCTCTCGTTTCAAGTAAACTACAGTGAAAAACAAGAAACAGCTTATTAGTGTCAATCTGTTTTATTATTTTTGTAGATATAAGAAAAAAAGGTTTTTCCAGTGGTTAAGCTAATATTTTATTTCTTGAAAACTACATATTTTTAAAGCAATACTTCATTTTCACTAACTTTAGTTCTTTTGTCTGTTTGGGGCCTAGAAAAATAGTGATTAGTGGTCCTTCTAAGTATGAGTAGAACAGAAATAGTTGATTTCTTACCTCCTTTAAGTTTAATCTCACTGCACAGGGGCACTTCGGTGTTGTGGAAATGCACATAGACACTGGTGCCAGACGGCCTGGACTTGAATTCTGGCTCAGAAGCTTAAGATCTGGGTGACTTTGGGCAAATTACTTAACACATCTTGCTCAAAATTTCATCTGTGACATGGATAACAATAATAATACCAACTTGTTAGGAGGGTGTGAGGATTAAATGAACAAAAGTAAACCATTAGGAACCTTATATACTATTTGTCACACATACTTTATAAATGTAAGCCAATTTTGTATACAGGATATAGACAGGTGTTGAACGTTTTGAAAAGATAGTCCCAGTCTACATGGGGACTTGTTCTAGGTTCTTCTTCTTTTTCTTTCTCATGATGTTTTAATACACATTTCTTTGCTTACTAATTTTACAGAATATTTTTCATAAAAGTATTGGTTATTTGCATTTTTCTTTTATAAATAATGAATTCATTTGTTTACATACTTTTCTATTAAGGTATTCTCTTTTACGTTATTTGTAAGAGTTTCTTATATTAAGATTTTTACTTCTTTACTTGCCTTTTATCTTCTTCCTGGAGGGGCAGTAACAGTGAGTAGAACAGGCAACTTGTCACTGTGTCCATTTCTCTCCCAGGGGGTTAGAGTGAGTTGTGATGAGAGGGGCACATGCTGAAGGTAGGCCTGTTCCAAAGAGTGCATGGTTCCACCTGTTTCCCTGAACCAGGTGAATCTTTACCCAAAAACTCCTAAGTCAGGTGAGAGTTGGGAAGGCATTACTTAATCACAATCTGAAATGCAAGGTAAGGATAGAAAATTTGTACAAATCAATATGGTGGGTGCTCTACAAAATTGAAACCAGGGCATGGTGACCTAAAGAATGGCAACAAAATGACCATGGATGGTGTGGTGTGAGATTGAGATGGGCCTTTGAGTGGAGGGTTTCCAGGTGAGTGTGGATCCTAGGTCTACAAGTGGAACAGGATTTTATTTCTTTCCTTGATGGACTGGGGTGTGTTTATCTTTACTTTCACACTTAATGCTTCCTTATGATAGCAGTCTCTGCCCACATGTGGGATAGAGTAAGTCCCCTTAAAAAAGTTTAGTCATAAGGCCATGTGGAAAATTATTGGTTAACCAAAAGGGGATGGTTTCTCACTTTTCTCAGTTCATCTTACAGGGATTAAGCATATTTTCAATAATAGAACATAAACTCTTCTGAGTATTTTAACATTTAATTCTTATAAGTGTATATTAAATCCCCATTTGTAGTATATTTAGTATATTTTATAGCAATAAATGGTGATCTTCCTATGCTGAGATTCTATGATAGTAGACTATTTCTCACAGTAAGACATCACTAAAACATTTTGAACAAGAAAATACATGTCTTACTAATATCTCTGGAGAAGGAAATTCCATAGACCCTCTATAGATTATTTGCTCTTTTAAAAAATATAACTCATTTGGAAAATTTTCCTATATCTTATCTACTTAAGTCTGTCTGCTCATTCATTCCTCAGTAAAGATGGGGACCAGCTGATATTCACCATCTTCATATGCTTGAGAACCATTATTAAAAAATCACTTTGTTGAATAATTTCATTTTGTCAAGCCCTTCATTATTGGTCCTATTTTTAAATCCTTTGATCATTTTTACTGGCCTCCACACCTTTCTTAAATATCTGTATCAAAAGAATTATAGTCTTGTGGGTCTGACCAGTGTAGTATTATATTGGATGTGTCACCTCACATTCCTAACGCTTAACTACTATTTATACATCTCAGTATCACATGTGCTTTTTTAAGAACAGTAAAAGCATTTCAATGGAGGCGCTACATTATCTCCCAGCATTTATGTGCGTCACAGGTAAACTAAGGCCATTTGCAAACAAACACCCTCTCTTCACACACACACACACACACACACACCACAGTGTATCTTTATTGTAAATTGTTTCTAATTAATTAAAGAAGTTATTAAGAGTTGTTAAAGAACAGCATTATGTTCCAGAGCAATTTGGGGTTAATTATACATTGAAGGAAAAAAAAACACAGGGTGCAAAAAGGATGAAAAGAATGCATTTTAACAATTAATTGAATAATATTTCTTTTAAAAAGCCAATGTGTCTCAAATAAATAGCTCCTGAGTTGAATTGTTAGATTTCATAAGTGATATGCTTTTAATCTTTCTACTTTAAAAGTGGATTGTATGGCCAGTTGTGGTTGTTCCTGTAATCTCAGCAACTTGCTAAGGCAAGAGGATCAGGCGAGGCCAGGAGTTTGAGACCAGCCTGGCAGATATAGCAAGACCCTGTTTCTAAAATAAAAAATGAAATAAAATAAAAGTGGCTTGTATGCATAGTGTTTGTGTTTGAAGTCTACATCTCTCGTTAGTATAGTTAAATAAAATTGGGATAATTATGTTGTGAAACTGAGACCAAAATTGGCAAGGTAGCTCAGTGAAATTTAAGATTCCCTGGATTATTGTATTAGCCTATCAGGTAATTTCTTGAATTGATGATTCAACCCAAAGAGGACATGGCACAGATTTTCTTATTTTAACTCCATGTTTTCATAACAGGCTTATGATGTTGCTTCATTGAATGACAGAATTTTAGTTGCTTCTTTCACTTGTGGCTGTGTCTTTAAAGAGCTTCTACCACTTTTAAAAATCATTGCAATCAGAGAAGATTGGCATTAAATCCTTCTTTCCATCTTTACTCTTTTGTTTTGCTGATGAAATCTTTGTTTATCTTTCTTTGGGAGGTTTAAATTATGGCCAACCACTTATAACATATTCATAATTTATTTATGATTCAAAACAAAATAAGACCAAAAATTAGTGAAACTTAACACTTGAGAGGTTCCCTACGTTTGGATGTGCTCAGATTATTATTTTTTCCTATAACTAAATTACAGATCACTGAGATGTAACTTATGTGCAAGCACTGTATGGGATTTCATGAATATTTAGTTCCTTGTTTCTATTTCTAAGTCTGTGAAATTTCATAAATCAGCACTGTTTTTGCTTAGTTGTGACATAGCTGTGATTTTTGTGCTGTCTTTTCTGTATCATAAGGTATAAGTTTCACGCAATCTTCATATGAAATTAGTTCCTGGTAGGTAAAAAATAAACTATCTTGGTTCAATGTTAAGGGTTATGATTTAAGTAAAATAGAAGAGGGAAAGTACAAATCTAAAGTACTCCTTTAACCTTAACTTCTATATGTTGTTTATAGGATAGTAAATAATGAGATCTTAAGAAGCTATTTCCAATTCCATGATCTGTAATCCAAAATATTGCCACATATTTATGTCGGAAAGCATCATTGGCAATGTTTCCTCAGACTTTATAACTGTAAACATGGAATCTCAGCTATCTTGTTGGAGTGTTATCTGTTCTAAACCACTGATTCCCAGTGTGGCCAATCATCAATGTTTCTGAAAATATTTATTTCCAGACCCAACTCCAGAAATTTTATTTTTACCCAGTAGCACTAGATCAGTGATTCCCAACCTTGCCTGCATGTTAGAATCACCTAGGAGCTTTAACAAAAGCCTGATGCTTTAGACCCAACCCCAGAGATTCGGACATAATTTGGTTCTGGGTCACCCTAAACCTCACCTTAGGAGCTTTCCAGGCTAATGTCCAGCCATATGTGAGAACTACTGCAATACATTTCTAGGTTAGAAGGATAATATTGTGAATATTGATTTGGTTTATAATTTGACAATTTCATTACCATCTTCACATATTTCTCTTTTTTAAATTTATAAAATTATACTGATAACCCCTGGAAGAAGCAGAGACTGACACTTTCAGGAGAATTCTGGCATGGGGAGATATCTGAACTTGTTTACCTGAACAGAAGAAATACATTATTTCTTTGAGAAGTACTTCAGAGGCTTCCTTCCGCCAGATAGAGAGCCTAAAGACAAGGAGATTTGGTGATGGTAGAGTTAATAAGTTGATTTTGCTGTGCCCAGGACAACAGAAGGTCCACTTTAGCTTGAGTTGGCTCTTCAACCACTGGTAATAATAGGCAACATTGACTGAGTACTCATTATAGGCCAGACACTTATTATCCCACTGCCATTTTACAGGAAAGCCAATGGCAGGCACAGGGAGGTTAAATAATTTTCCCAGAGTCACAGAGCTAGTGTGCAGTAAAGGCTGGATATGAACCCAATCTGACTCCAGGGCCCTAAATGCTTCCTATGATGCTACTTTGACTAGCAGATCGCAACATGGTATAATAGATATAAATGAGAGGTATGGAAGCACATTGACATCCAATCTCATATGGGAAATATATATATATATATATAAAACATGTATGACATTTGGCTTCTCTCAGCTTCAAAGATCCGATCTGTAAAATGGGGTTTACAATAGTACAATAGTACTTTCCTCACAGGGTTATTATCACATTTTTAAATAACAGGTTATCTTGGTGCCTGGATTATAAAAGTATTCATAAAATAACATTTATTTATTTATTTATTTAGAGATAGTGTCTTGTTCTGTTGCCCATGCTGGAGTGCAGTGGTGCAATCGTAGTTCACTCTAAGCTTGAATTCCTGGGCTCACGTGATCCTCCCACCTCAGCCTTCCAAGTAGCTGGGACTATAGGCATATGCCACCATGCCTGGCTATTTTTAAAAATTTTTTGTAGAGGTGGAGTCTTTCCATGTTGCCCAGACTGGTCTCAAACTCCTGGCTTCAAGTGATCCTCTCACCTCAGCCTCTCAAAGCTATGAGATTATAGGTGTAAGCCATTGTGCCCAGCCTAAATTCTATTTTTATAAGTCAGCACAGTTTGTGGATCTAAAAACATAGAAGTTTTGGGTTTGGAGGTCATTGCCATTCTTCTGGTGGGTAGGATAGATGAAAGCTCCAGTCAGGGTATATGGATTAGTTAAGGTTTATTCTAATCTTGAAATCATATCATTCACTCAGATTATCTTGGCAAAATTCCTCTTTTCCCATCTTTATGGTTAATCATTTAATTTGTTAAATAAATATTAATTTTTGTTCATTTACATAAGAAAATCAAAGCTTTATTCTTATGAAATATACTGCTTTAGGTACTGAGCTGAAGATTTTTTGAGGAATTAAGATGGTAGTTCATTTATAAATTCCCCACGCTGTGGTGCCACATAAAATTACTGAAATGGGAATCAGAATACTTTTGGATTCTAATCTCCATGCCTTCCTTCTTTAAGTACTGGACAATTGCAGGCATGTCATTTACCCTCTTAGTCTTTGGTTGTCTTATATATAAAATTTAGAAGCTGTATTATGTGATAGTGATGATTTCTTGTCACTCTGATATTGTGTGATTCTGGATATTACAAAATAGCAACACGGATATATTTATATATGTAAACTGTACATATACTGGGAACTGCAGTTCTCACCCACCAGTTTATCTTTTTAGTTCCAACAATTTCTTCCTTATTCTGGGCTCATCTGTCAAACGGAAGAAATAGGATTCTGTGATTTCTAGCTTTTCATGATTCTATTAAACTTTCTTCCATTAACAGCCATTTGCCAAATTGCAACAGCCCCCGTGCCTAGAGATCCCTTGGCTACTCTCTGACATTTCCTGGACATTTGTTTCATCTTTATAACCTAGTCTTTTAATTATCTGAGTATAGTGTTGCTCAAATATTGATTCCTGGCTATACATTTGATTGTACAAATAATGGAAATGCTTTCCTAATTCACCAAAAAAGTTTGACTTAATGGATAAAAGACTTCTCTTATAAAATATTTTTAAAACCTCTGATACCTGGTACCATTTATTTGTATTATAGCAAAATAGACAGTGTGTTCCACTTAGCACAAAATTATTTACGTTATAATTTTACACAAAATATATCTGCCGTTAGCCCCTGTTTTCTAGAAAACAGAACCAGAGGCAATGCTTACATGCTAATGTTTTGTTGAAGAGTGCAATGATGTGGGAGCTAGAGAGAGAGAAAAGAGAATTGAGGCAGGGAAAAATGGGAAGCAAAGGCCAGGTGATGCCTTACCATTTGCCATTGTTTTCAACAAGCCTGGAAGAGACATGGCTGTTACTTGGCAGGTGCATCTGTCCAATCTTGCAGGAAGTCTTCAGATGAGCTATATAAACAGCTGTACCTTGGAACAGTAAGCAGAGGTAGCAAAGTTAAGGTACTTTATCTACAGGCTCTCTCCTACTGGTGAAAATGCACTCCACAGGGCAGAAGTGAGTCACTTTCAGAAGATGGATCTCTCTCGGAAGGGGGAACCAAGTAGACTCTCACTGAATCAGTCACAATGATGGTTAACATGCAGCAAGAATACTAGAGTACAGGAAATAAGTGAGGTCAAGAGAATATGAGATGTGCATACCATTGTATTTATTGCATATAATGTCAGTGTTCCATAGTGTGTCACAAAGACCCCAGGATTCCCAGGCGCTACACCTTTCTACAAATTCTAAAACCTATAGTCCATCAAACAGCAGAGATAGGATGACAAGTTTATCAATAAGTGCATTCCTCCACCCACAATAAATTCTAGAGCTGTGCTTCTCAAACATTAATGTGCAGGGGAATTATCTGGAAGAATCTTATTAAAAATGTAAATTTTGATTCAGTAATACGAGGGCATTCAAAGTGTGTGCTATGACCAGCAGCATTAGCATCACTTGAGAGCTTATTAGAAATATAGTATTTCAGGCCCCTCCCCTGAATTACTGAAATAGAATCTTTGTTTTAAAAAGATACCCAGACCATTTGTACACTATTAAGGTTTGGGAAGCACTTATCTGGTCTAATAGAGTAGTTCTCAAACTAACTGTGGTGTAGGGACAGTTTTTTCTCTTAAATTTTCAATCCATTGCAGACTAATACTTTTGTAAAATACAATAAAAGTGAATTACTAGAAAAGGAATATTTTTAATAAGACATAAAGATACAAATACAACTTTTTTATCATTTGATCAAATAGACATAAAATCATTCTGTCCAGCTGCTCTAAAATTCTTTGTCTCTGAATTGTTATTCTCAGCAAGCATCTGTGCTTGTCATAAGATGATAGCAAAGAGTTCACGGAACTGTGGTGGTCTGTGGACAAGACTGGATAGCACTGGTCTTAAAAAGCAAGTTTTGACTTTATCATTCTTGTAAGTTTGCAATTCTTTAGTAAAAATAGGTGCATTACAACACTTACAATGAAGCGATATTATAGTGAAAACATCCACCTCCTTATTTACAGAAAATATTTTTCTTTATAACGTATCATAAGAAGGAAATGTAAACTGTAACTTTTGAACTTTATTCCCTTTGCCTTCACCTCCCTTCATCCCTTCCCTCAACTTGGAGTATTTCTTTAAATTGCGAGGTCTGGCCAGTTTCAGGTAACTCCCACAGTTGTAGACTGGATCCTTCAGGCTCTTTCCACGGTTGAAACATAAGTAGATATTAAGCCTCCCTTGCACTTAACCTTATTGGAAGTCAGTTGTTCAGCGGAGATGCTACAAAGGGGGCCATGTCTGCCTGAGCCACATGCCAGGTAATAGAGCAACAAAGATTCACTCATGATTTAGGTGGTAGAATTATTGTCCAAGTGGAAAACAATCCAGAAAGTTATGATGAAAGAAATGTAAGATGATTGAATTGTGAAAATATATGAGGCTGTAAGGTATTTTTTCCATTTTATTTACTCTAAGAAAACATACAGAAATTACTATTTATCAAAATAGTAATTTTATAGGAAACTTCAAGTAGTAAATTTGGTATCTACTGAGTATATATAGTTTTATTTATAGATACACACATATGTATGTAGGTATATATTATATATGTGTGCATATAGGTATACATATACAGGCATATATGTATATATATGAAAAACTATCAAAGAGAGAGAGAGATATATATCTTTGAAAGATAGTTGCTAGGCAAGTAGATTTTCCAGTCCCCATTGAAGGATTCATTTCACAATTAGCTTAAGCCTATATTTTTGAAACTGGAAACTTTACTCATCTGGCAGAGAAAAGGATCATAATTACTGAGAGAAAATACAGAGATCTGTCATCTGTCAGAGCATCCAGATTTTACTTCTAAGCTTTTTTTTATGGATTTTTTTCCTTTTTTATTTATTTATTTTTACTTTTATTCATCTGCCTTGGAATTTTCTGCATTATTTCACAATCAGGTTAACAATTATAATGCAAAATCTACTTTTATGAGATCAAAGTACAAACTTTATTTATGAGGATCCATGAGAGATATTTCTCCCTGACAATGCATTAGGAATATTGTGCTTCCCCTGAGCTACTCATTTGTTTTTTAACTTTTTCTTAGCACTATCATTTATTAGCTATAAGACTTGGATAATTTATTTCACCTTTATGGGCCTCACTTTCTCATTTCAAAGGCAGAGATAAAAATTTTACCCACTTTATAGGGTTGTTCTGTAGATTGAGTGAATATATTTTAAGTGCTTAGAATAGTACTTGGAACATAATTGTTAAAAATGTAAGCTTTTATTATTATTTTTTTTTATCATGGAATTGGTGATTCTTGTAACTATTCATGTGTTGCTTTTTGCTTTTTCTCCTAGGAATATTAGGACCACATTTGCTACTTCTAGTAGCTGTTCACTATTCTTTTTCCACCTCTTCTTCCCAATTCTTCATCAGTTTATTCTTTATCATATTGTGCATGCATAACTACAGGCCACCTCAAATCCTTTTTTGGAACCAAGTGGTGTATCAAGCAATCTATCAGTCTCTTAAAAATGGGATAATGATCAGTCCTATGGGGTCCTTAAAAAAAAAATGGGTTATGAGTCCGAGAATTATCTCAAGGACATTCAAAACCCTGATTGGCTTAAATCTGGTTTCCTGAACCAATCACTTGAAAGGAGAGGGGATTACTATATTTCTTGTGACTAAGGTCAATCCTCAAAATTACATTCCTGTTACACCAAGGGGGCATGGGTGATGGGAGTCAATCCCATTATCCATTACAATAGAGTATTCTAAATAGGAAAGTAACTCACTCATCTTTCTATTCCAGGGTCTTGCACAGTTTCTGGCAAATAGCACTATTCAATAAATGGCTTATGAATGAACAAATCATTTTTGCCTGGGTGCCACATTTCCATTTGGCAACTTGATCAAACAGAGGAACCTCAGTTACATAGAATTCCCCTAAATGAAATGTTTATTTTCTGGAAACAAAACCTTCCTTTCAACTCAAACTCCAGGAAGCTTTTTATGATTTATTTTCTAACTAATTCACTTTACTCCGTACTTTAACATTATCAAATCACCTGAAGGTCTCCGAAACCACTGTGCTTTTTCACTCCTATTTGTCTGTGAACATGTTGATCCCTCTATCTAGAAAAGTTCTTATCCTTTAAATCTGACCTAGGTCTCTACCTCTCTCCATGGACAGATTTCTTTGCTACTGACTTCATTAGGCAGAGCCAGACATGCCAACATTTATGATCCTACCGTATCCAGTATATATCCTTATTGTAATCTCTCTATCCATTGCTTTTTCTTAACTTGATGCACAGGTAATGTGTGATGGAGAAAAAGCACAGGTTTTGCAATCAGATAAGGCTCAGGTCCTTGATTGGCCACTTTTTAGCTGTGTAACCAAGCCCCATGACTTAACTTCACTGAGAGTCAGGTTACTTGTTTTGAAATGAGGATAGTAAAATCCATCTCATGGGGTTGTTGTGAAGATTAAACTAGGTAACATATGTAAAGGTCAAGCAGATAATTAGTACTCAGTAAATAAATAATAGAGTAGGCATTCCATAACTAAAATGTATTTAGCCTTATTTGGGTTTTTTTTTTTTTGAAAAAGTGAAGGTCATGTAACAGATTTATGATAGGTTAAAAAATCAATATGAATTTGATTTAAGGCATTTGAGTTTTTAGAATTAAATTTATTTTAGGGTTATAAATGTAAAAAGGGGAGAACCATGTTTTTGACTCCTTCCTAAATAGCACATAGCATAGGATCATGAGCTAATAGACACTTGATAATGTTTTTGATGAACGATCAGCAAGCGATGTGCTCCCTCTCTTTGTATCTCCTTAAGCATATATCAGAGTCAAATTTAAGAATGATTAGCATGGTATTAGAGCAATAGTGCTCCAAAACCTCACCATAAGCACTGGTTTCCAGATGAGGCTATTCTTGAAAGACTTAATTTAAGCTTTTGCACTTAGCATTTAATGTGACTTATTTTGTACAATGACAAAGCTGCAGGTGTTAACAAAATCTAAGAGTCTAAAAATGTGCCTGTGGTATATTTAAAGTGACCAAAATAACATTTTTTAAGATTCAAAAATAAACTGTTGACATAAATCACAGAAATACCACTGCTTAAGAAATAAGATTTGAGGCATTTCATCATTTTCACTCAGAATCAAAGGTCCTCCACAGTCTAGCTCCAGGTTACCTTCCAGACACCTCCAGTACCCACGCCCCTCCTGGAACCTCCACACTCCAGTTTTGTGATGAATTTGTCTGCCTCTGCCTTTAATTTCTTCTTAGCTTCGGACATATTTTAGTGTAGAGACATGCCTTTTCACATCTTTCTTATCCCAACTAAAGGTGAAGCTCAGGTGGTGGATGCTTAGGACACATTTGATAATTGGCAGGTGTCCCAAAGAGAGGGCTGCATGGGTCATATATGGAGAAGCCAGACACATCCAGCCTTCATGAAGGGGATTGAGGGCCTCACGGAAAGGGCGATGGCAAGAGTGGTTGGAGTCGCTGGCTGCTATCTCCAGATTGGTAATAAAAGTCATGACCAGCATTCCCTGGCAGTATGCCCGATGGGCAAGGAGCACATGCTGCGTGGCACAGGAGCTGAGCTTCACAGATTTGACTCAGACACAGTGGCTGAAGGTCAGAGGGAAGGGAAATTTTGAATGAACCGTGAGGCCTAACAGGTAGCTGATCCTTCAGACCAGCTCTTCTCTCCCCAACCCCTTTCTTCCTCAGGATTTGTGACAGAGCCCTTCCTTTAAGTGAGAAGCTAAAGGGACCCACAACTGATAGCCACCAAGTGGGTGATGGACAGTTAGTCCCTTTAGTCAGCAGTGCAGAAAACATGAAGCTTGCAGCCTATAATAGGGCAGTACAGTTGGAAAGCTGAAGGGGAAGAATATATTGGAGCTTAAAAAAGAATTATTGGCATCTCCCTCTCCCTGATTCCCCACACTTTCAGACTACAGGCTGGGCATCCCTTATTGGAAATGCTTGGGACCGGGAGTGCCTTGAATTTCAGATTTTTTTCAGATTTTGAAATATTTGCACATATAGAATGAGTGATATAGTTTGGATATTTGTCCTCTCCAAATCTCATGTTGAAATTTGATGTCAAGTGTTGGAGGTGGGGCCTGGTGGGAGGTGTCTGCATCATGGGGGTGGATCCCTCATGAATGGCTTAGTGCCCTCCTCATGGTAATGAGTCCTCACTCGATTGGTTCCCGAGTCTAGCACCATCCTCCCTGTCTGTCTTGCTCTCTGTCTCACCGTGTGATGTTTGCCCCCCTTTGCCTTCTGCCATGAGTGGAAGCAGCCTGAGGCCCTCAGCAGAAGTGGATGCATAGCCTGCAGAACCATGAGCCAAATAAACCTCTTTTCCTTATAAATTACTCAGCCTCAGGTATTCCTTTATAACAACACAGATGAACTGAGACAAAGAGGTAGCTTGGGGATGGGACCAAAGTCTTAACATGAAATTCATTTATGTTTCACATACATGTTATACATATAGCCTGAAGGTAAATTCATACAATATTTTAAATAATTTTGTGCATGAAACAAAGTTTTGACTGCCTTTTGACTATGACCCATCACATAAGGCCAGGTGTTGAATTTTCCATTTGTGGCATCACATCAGTGCTCAAAAATTTTGAGGTTTTGGAACATTTCAGAATAATTCTTCTGGATCTCCAAGTGTGGCCCCCTGACCAAATCCAAATTCATTTTTATTAAAAGGATTTGTTCTGTAAAATTTGGATTCAGTCACAAGGCTGCACTCAAGGATCCAGAAGACCACATGAGGCCCAAGGCCACAGGTTCCCCACCCCTTCTGTGTTGGGGAAAGATAAAATGGCTAAATTCAACAAGTCCATTATTTAAAGGATGTGGTATGACCTCCATTTTACCCATTTTACCTTGATGGGTCTATGGAGAAGAAAACATGATCAAGAACTTTCACAACCTGGTGATTACAACAACTATTCTTTTTTATATAGACTAACTTAATCCTCCCTCACCTTTACAAGGAAATCAGAAAGTCTGAGAATTCATTTTAAAAATACTGAGTCATCAATGAGCATGTAAGAAACTGAGAAGCCAATAATTGGTAAGTTTGTGTCCTATACCTATAGCATTTTTTCTGCCACCTTCCTGTAGGATCAGGCCCATGATAAATATTATGTCCATTATAAGACATGAAGAAACTTTAATTTGCTTATCTGGATGGTAAGATTTTAATTTTTAATTCACTTATATGTAAATGATGACTACATGAAATATTTTCCCCATATCAATCAAATACTGCCCAGGTTAAGTCCTACACAGATTTACCTTCCTTACATTCCCCTAGCCCCGGTTCATTAAATTTTAAGTCATAGCAGCAACCCCTTTTGTAAGCTCTGATTTTAAAGCATTGTTTTCTGTATTTTATATCTATCAATTTGACAATGGCTCAAAGACACATTATGGCTGGGCACGGTGGCTCAAGCCTGTAATCCTAGCACTCTGGGAGGCCAAGGTGGAGAGGATTGCTTGAGCTCAGGAGTTCGAAACCAGCTGACCAAGAGTGAGACCCTGTCCCTACTATAATAGAAAGAAATTAGCCAA
Organism: Lepilemur ruficaudatus; assembly: GCA_963574885.1. NCBI lineage: Eukaryota > Metazoa > Chordata > Mammalia > Primates > Lepilemuridae > Lepilemur > Lepilemur ruficaudatus. Next base: position 47,943 of record CAUYRT010000916.1, read on the forward strand.
AACAACTGAAAAAAAAATAGAAAAAATTAGATGGGCATGGTGGCGTGTGCCTGTAGTCCCAGCTACTTGGGAGGCTGAGGCAGGAGAATTGCTTGAGCCCAGGAGTTTGAGGTTGCTGTGAGCTCGGCTGATGCCACGGCACTCTAGCCCAGACAAGAGAGTGAGACTTTGTCTCAAAAAAAAAAAAAAAAGACACATTATGAAACTGGTTAGTCACCTTAGGCATCGATTTGTTTATTCTTGATTGGGTCAACCATACAGCAGCCCCAGAAGCTAGAAATTTGGGAGCTCTAGGCTATGTAAAACTGTTCAAGATCATTTTCAAAAATGAATAAATGAAGACTTGGCAGGAAGTGCCTGCCACAAACACCATATGACACTGAATCACACCGTTGTGTAAAATACATACCCAAGCACATTCTAGTGGGAATTTTTCAATGATGAACATTATTAGTTCTTCGCACTTTTACATGGAACTTCACACTTGCCTGTGAAGCTTTATGTTTGTCTATTATTTTTAGATTAATAAACATTCATTGGTAAAATTTTAAAAAGCATAAAAAGTGTAAATGAGTAGAAAAAAGTCATTCAAAACCCCACTACTCATTTTGGCATATTTCCTGCATTTTTTTATACATATTTGAAACTTTGCTATACATGTAGTTTCATATCTTCTTTTGCTTTTAATATTACAACATAAGGATTTTTCCTAGTTATTTAAAACACCTAGCAAGCATAATTTTTAAACTAAAAATGAATATTTCTTTGTTTCTTATTCTTATGATATGAATAATTCATGCTAGTTATAGAAATTCCAAATAATACATAAGTGTATATAGCAACAGTACTCTACCACACAGAAATAACTGGAGTTTAAATTTAGTATATATCCTTCCAAGTTTTTGCCCATGATTTTAAACACAAACTTTTATGCATATATACAGATAAATATATATGTAAATATACAACACTGGGATCATACTTTGTATATAGTTTGGCGACCTATGACCTACATTTTTCACTTAATACATTTTGGCTATTGTACTATCTATCATCTACATGTTTATTTATTCTTTACTCTTTTAAAAACAGCTGCATAGTACTATTTTGTAAAAAGAATCTTAATGGATACATTAAAATTGCATTGAATGGATGTGCTACAGTGTATTTAATCTTTCCTCACTGCTGACTCCCACTCCCCATTGAGGGAAACTTAGTTTGTTTCTTAACTTTAAAAACTAATATAAAATTGGTATTAATTGATCAACACTTAGTGCACATATGGTAGAAACATTCATCGGGTGTTGGGCAGGTGGGAGGGGAGTGGTGGGAAGGGGTATAGTCATACCTATTGGGTGTCCTACGCACTGTCTGGGGGATGGACACACTTGTAGCTCTGCCTCTGGTGGGGCAAAGGCAATATATGTCACCTAAACATTTGTACCCCCGTAATATTCTGAAATTAAAAAAAAAACTAATAGTGATACTAAACTAAAAATAATGGTGTGATGAACATCTTTACCCATAAATAGCTGTCCAAATATAAAATTATTCCTTGAGACAGAGTCCCAGTGTTGGAATTATTGATTCAATATGTGAAAAAACTTAAGACTCTTGATAAATATTATACATTTTCTATGGTTTTAATTTTAAAATTTCTTTGCTGTTCTTTATTTCATGTAAAATGCTTATATTTATGTCCTCATTGCTTTTTAATGCACTGTATCCTAAAAGTCTTTTAAAATTTAGGTTTGCAATTCTGTCACGATCATTGAAGATATTAAATGTGCTTTTATAAAATTTAGTTTGAATTTAAGAAAGACAACAGAGTAGACGGCTGCTGTGTGTGTGAAATTTGCTTGCAGGTTGAGTTGGGGGTGGTTTCTAGCTCTGCCTTTTGTCCTTTGTCAAGGCCCTCGGGAAAATTTATGGCACTGAACATATGGTAGTGTACCCGGAAGTATGAAATTGGTCTTCAGGAACTGCATTCACTGCTTTCATTCTGGAACAATACCTAATGTTAGAGGAGGTTTTACTTAGGAACACGTTCCAGTCTGAAGTCTCTTGCAGTTTTCTATGAAATGTGGTACATTCGGAGTTAACATTTCATGAGAACTTTGCTCAAGGAATTACTTTTCACCTCAGTTCAATGTTAATTTACTTTCCTTGTAAGCAAACAGAATGTAGCAATACTATTTCTATCCTAAGAACATATGCATGTTGTTCCATTAGTAGTAATATTTTCATCAGAACATTGTTGAACAGTAGCAAGTGATAACATTTGTAGGCAGTAATCAGAGACTTGACAGCTTTCCTCACCACTAACATTCCTCCTTCTAGGAGGCGAGAGATGTAAATTGAATAGAACACTTCAGAAAACGATTATTAGCCGATGCTAACTCAAATGCCAAGTTGAAGTTGAATTACTTGTTTAAAAAAAAGACAAAATGATCTTCTGACACTGTTGTAACCTAGTGGCTTCATTTTCTAGGTGACAGTCATAATAGAGTAGGGAATGAAGTAGAATTATGCAAATTTTCCCATCTCATACAGAGAAAATAAGAGTTATCATGTGTGAATTTCTTCAAATTCCTACTGTTCACCTAAAATTTACCAGCATCCATTCCATTTTCTTCTTTCTTCATCAGTTTTAAAGGAAGAAGTGCTTCTCCTCACGGCTAAAGCTAAGTGCTCCCTTCTCCTCTGGGCACTCAGCACATCAGTCAGATCTTCTGCTTTCTCATCTGCTCTTGACAGCCAAACTATCAAAAGCCTTTGAAAGACACAGATTCTGCTCCTCCTTTTATTTTATTTTTTAAAGTTAACTTTTACTTTTCTGTCGAACCATACGTGACTTTCTCAACCAGGGCTGTGAGAGAGAACTAAGCACTATAGAAAGTGACTTGAGCAACTCTGTTTTCAAATCTCCCATGGATGGTGGGGGAATAGTACCCTTCAAGAAGCACAGGAAGGAGGTTAATTCATAACATGCAAGGGGTGCTTTAGGGCATTAAGACTTAAATCTCAACTCTCTAGTGAAACCCTGGTTGAGAATGGCCTCTCCACCTGAACAGAGGCAGCCACTTTTACTGTTTTAGCTGGTTCTATTGATTTTTACCTCCATGCCACTAAAGAATATGCTTGATTTTTCAGTTTTAGGTATTATATATTGTTTTCCCACAGTGGAAGATGAAGACTGAGGCAGGCAGAATGATGGCCTACCAAAGATGTCAGGCCGTAACCCTTGGAATCTACAAATGTTACCTTATTTAGAAAAAGGGTCTTTGCATAAGTGATTATGTTAAGGATTTTGAGAGGAGAAGATTATTTTCCATGATCTGTGTGGGCCCTATATGCCATCACAAGTGTCCTTATAAGAGACAAGCAGAGGGAAGTTATGCACACAAAGGAAGAGGCCCTGTGATAATTTCAGCCCCCAAGTTGGTGGTGATTTGTTACAGCGGCCCTAGGAAACCAACACAAAGACTAATCCTTTTTCCTCCCTATGCCACTACCGCCAATGTGCACTCTGCCCACTCCTTCATTCCCCAGTGTAGATACAAGGTAATTCTGCTGAAATCCATATTCAGTGTTGGTAATACTATATGTAAATATAATTCATAGCTAATCTATAAATTTAGTTTTTGCATAATTTTTTTCTCTTAGTTAAATGACAAAAAAAAATTTTGTTTGCTTAATTTTCTATGAATTGATTACTATCTCAACCCCAGCCATTTTGCTAGTTGTCTAAAATTTCCTCTTAAGAACAAAACACGTTATAAAAGGCTCTTTGTTACCTGGCCTCTGTTTTTGTCTCTGGCTTCATTTCTTGGGTTTGAAAACTATGTTCTAGCTGTATTGGGCTAAATAGCAGTAATCTGAATATGTTGAATTCCCTTTGATTCTCGCTCCTGTTTTCATTGCGTGAAACCTTCTTCTCATTTCCTTTTTTCCCCTGACCAACTTCACTAACCAAGTAATCTTTGTTATTCACTTTGGGCATTTTTTTACTCATGAAGTCTTTCCTGTACTGTCTAAAACAGTTTAGGTATCCTCCCATGTGCTTCCTGGGCGTCCTGTGCTTATTTAACCCAGTTGTTTTTGTTCTATGCTTCCAGACCAATCTGCTCTACTTCTTTTTGAAACATTAATTATATCTGTTTCATTTATGTCTTCTCAAGTTGTCTGTAAATTCTATGAGGGCAGGATTTCCATCTCTATAATTCATATTATTAATGCCAAGCACAATGTTTGAAACAGCAGGTGTGCTGGTTGTTCCCTCTTTGCTGCCTTGCACCCACACCTCCCGCAGATTCGTTATCCTCCTTTTCTGATTGGTTACATGCTGGGGAAACAGACCTCTGCAGATGCCTCCCTTGCCTTCTGGTTTCTGGTTGAGTTTGGCCAGTGGGATGGCAGGAATGTTAAAAAGTCAGCATATTTATTCTCTGCCTCCTACCTTTGCTGCCTTACTGAAGATGCAGTTATCTTCTGTTGTCCCCTCTGTGCCCACATTCCACCCTTCGCCACCCTCTTCTATGCCTTGCAAAGATGCTCTGTATGAACTACATCTAGGTAGTTTACTACATCAATGGGTTCCCTTGACGTCTTGCTTCCGGTTTGGTTCAGCCAATAGGAATCTCATCAGGATTTAAGTTAGGGGAGAGTGAGTTTGGCATATTTATTTCCCTGGATCCCTCCCTAGAGCATCACCTTAGGTTGCTTATGTTCCTTAGTCAAAGGATACAGCTTTGTAAGGTGGCCCCCTCTGCAAGACTTTCCTCCTGGATTCCAGTAGCTGCATCCTTACCTTGGTTATTTAGGCCTCAAGGTGATAACAGCTCCACAATTACTAGTCCTGAGGAACTGCACTATTCTACCTTTGCAAATCATGTAAAACTCACTCTTTGTGGCATACAGTTCTATTGGTTCATTTATTTATTTATTTTTGAGACAGAGTCTTGCTCTCTCACCTGGGCTAGAGTGCCGTGGCGTCAGCCTATCTCACAGCAACCTCAAACTCCTGGGCTCAAGAGATTCTCCTGCCTCAGCCTCCCGAGTCGCTGGGATTACAGGCACATGCCACCACGCCCAGTTAATTTTTCTATTTTTAGTAGAGACAGGGTCTCACTCTTGCTCAGGCTGCTCTCAAACTCCTGACCTCAAGCAGTCTTCCAGCCTTGGCCTCCCAGAGTGCTAGGATTACAGGGGTGAGCAACTGTACCCAGCCAGTACTCTTGGTTTTGACAAATGCATAAAGTCATGCATCCACCATCCCAATCATGATATAAAACTGTTCTATCATCCCCTCAAATTTCCTCTTGTTGTTTCTTTGTAGTCAACCTTTCCCCCACCCCTAATCTCTGACAATCACTGATCTGTTTCCTGTCCTTATAGTTCTGCATTTTTGGCAACTCATATAAACGAAGCCATATAATATGTAGCTTTTGGAGTCTGGCTTCCTTTGGTTAGCAAAATGCATTTGACATTCATTTGCTTCGTTATTGCTGAGTAGCATTCCCTTGTGTGGATGTACCACAGTGTTTTTATTAATTCATTGGCTTAAGGACATTTAGGTTGTTTCCAATTTGGGGTGATTATGACCTTCTATAAACATTTGTGTACAAGTTTTTGTGTGAGCAATAGTATTCATTTCTCTTCAATAAATACCTATGATTTCTTTAAAAATTAGTTTTATAATGTTCCCTGATTTGATACAACTTTCTGGGTCCTGTGTGTGAGATGACTGCAGCTTAGATAAATGTGTCCCTGATTGTTGTCCTTGTATTGACCAAGCTGAGGAGGAGATTAGCACAGGTCAGGAGTTGAAGACTAAACCAGACTGATTCGTGTACCAAGAATGAAGGGTGATGCAGAACAAAAACAAGTAGTCAGAAATCAAGGAGCAGCAAGGAAATGGAGGAGAGGAGGGCTAGTGAGGTGTAGTGCAGGTTAAAGATGTGAGCATCACACCTATTGTCTCCGTCTACTTGCGGCTTTAAAACAGGGCCCAGACCAAGGAAGCACACACTTACAGCCCCAGGGTAAACACTCAATAACTTCAGAATTAGTTCCTCTCCCAGCCTTGAACTCTTCACCCATGACTCATCTCACCTTGGCTGGTCATTTTAGACCATTTTTTCATCATCAGCTGCTCTTTTGCTCTGTTCTTCTTGCATGGGCCTACCTCCCTCTTCAGTTTCCTGGGAGTAGTTAACTATTCCCTTCCTTCTGTTACCACTTGACTGAGTTCCTAGACAGCTTCTTCCAGCTCAGATTGGGCCCAGTCTACCTCCAAGCCTCCATGAGCCTTGGCTGCGTTGCTGGCTTGGCTGGAGGGCAGGTGGTGACAGGGCAGTTTTCTTCACTCAGTACACGAAGAAACTAAACAGAGAGATGTTGAATGAGTTACATATATACATCCCAGTCATGATAACAATGGCAATAATAATTAGCACTAACATTTATTGAGCACTTACTTTGTTCCAGGCACAGTACCAAGAGCTTTACAGGCCAATAATCATTTAATCTTTGCAACAAATTATGAGGTATGTACAACTATTATGCCCCCATTTTACAGGTGAAGGAATTAAGGCACAGAGAGGTTGTGACATGCTTATTGAGCTAGTAAAGGGTGGAATTAGAATTTGAACCCAGAACATGTGACTCTAGAGCTCTTAAACACCTGTACTATGTTGCTGCTCAAAAGTGAAATTGGGAGGATTAGGAGCAAAACTTCTGACTCCTAGTCCACTGATTTGTTTGGGTAATAAGCCCTAAGTATGTACCATGTCCAAATCTATATACTAACTTGGAATACAAAATGCATATCGGATGGTCTTCATCTTGGGGAAATTTACCAGACCAACAATAAATACATAAAATATCTTTATTTAGAGGAGGAATTAAAGAAGATAAGACCAGTTCATGATGGCTTTGATTGTCCAGCTGAGTGATCTATAGTCGTAACATAGTGTTTTTTGGTTACTGCAAATATAATGTTAAAGCATATGGTCATTGACTTTAAATTTAAGATCCTTCCTTCCTTCCTTTGCCATTTTTTCCCCTACCTACATAGCACTTGTGTGTATTTCTATATAACTTTAGTTATAAGGATGTTTTAAAACTTTTTAGAAGTATTTTAAAAAGCACTCTATATTTAATATGAAAAAACCTCAGCTACATCTTTGAAGTCTAGATATTTTTAAATAATTACAGTTTTTTCCACTTTTTTTTTTTTTTTTTTTGAGACAGAGTCTCACTCTGTTGCCCGGGCTAGAGTGCTGTGGCATCAGCCTAGCTCACAGCAACCTCACGCTCCTGGGCTCGAGTGATCCTTCTGCCTCAGCCTCCCAAGTAGCTGGGACTACAGGCATGCGCCATGATGCCCGGCTCATTTTTTTTTTTTTTGTATCTAGATATATATATTTTTTTAGTTGGCCAATTAATTTCTATTTTTAGTAGAGACGGGGTCTTGCTCTTGCTCAGGCTGGTTTTGAACTCCTAACCTTGAGTGATCCACCCACCTCGGCCTCCCAGAGTGCTAGGATTACAGGCATGAGCCACCACGCCTGATCGTTTTTTCCACTTTTAAAGAAGATACCATAACTAGGTCTAAGAGAAAAGTTGGCTTAGATGGCTTTTGCTGATGTACTTTTAGTAAATAGATCAAAATTATCTCTAAATGACGTAAGAGTAAGTCATGTATAAATAAATGAGTGCTCTTAAATGCTTAAAGGTACTTGAAAATAGTGTCCCCAAATAGTTTAAATAGTAGTCATGAAATTTTAGAAAAATGTTGATTTACTTAACAAAGACTTTCTTAAGAGATAGATAGTATAAACATTAGTCTGGCCCTTCTGAATTACAAATTCAGCTTTAGCGAAGTGTGAATTAAAGAGGTATTGTTGCCTTTCCAATGTTCCACATTCCAGTTGGAAAAATTAAGGAGAGTACGAAAAGCATTGTCTCATTCTTTTTAAACACATCACAGTATCAACAGTGGACGCCCACTGATGTTGCTGATTGATGAGGATGGAAGGACAGATGTGCTTTAGGAGTGCATTTACCCACACAGACGGCGCCTTTTCAGTGATGAAATCACAGAAAATGGAAGCCACTTGCACAAAAGAAGAGAGAAAAAAAAAAAACACAAAGATTTGGATTGTAACTTCATATACTCTTTTCTAGTTGTTTTAGAATTTCCATTTTTAGATGAATTTCTCACTGTGTGAATTTATGAAAGGCAAATTGCAACTTGTAGTGTTTTTCTCTCAAACTACCCACTTATTTTTCCATTCTACCTTCCCCAAATGATTCCATTCTGTTAGAAATGTTATATGCAACTCGTGTTTACACAAGAAGTGAACGGAAAGACAGGGGTTGGGATTTGGGGGTTTATGTCATTAAGTATCTCTTATATTGCCTCCTGCATATATTCAGAGTAAAGTTATGCTCAGCAGGTAACCTGCCTTGACAGCAAATCTGAGCAACTTGGATTAAAAAAAAAATACTAGAAGGTCAAATAGCCAAATGAAACTCTCCTATTTGAAGAGTATCAATTAGAAGATACATAGATTGAGAAACTATAAAAAAATCTTCAAAATAAAGATTAAGATGAAGACATTAAAATTCTTAAAGGTTTATAGCATAAAATTAATTTATTAAACTTATTCATTCAATCAATTTTATCACATACTTACTATGTGTCAAGTACTGTTCTAGGCACTTAGGGATACAACACTGAACAGGATAAAAATCTCTGACATCATGAAATTTGCATCTAGTGGTGTTGGGAGGAAAATATGTAGCATCCCAATAAATAAGTAAAAAATACAATACATTGATGGAGATAGGTACCATAGAAATAAGCAGGGCAGAGGATGAGGAGTGACAAAATGCGTAGCACGTGGATTGCAGTTTTAAATAGGTGTCCTGTGAGTAAACACTGAAGTTTTAGAAGGGATGTATGGCATTTATAATTGAGAGAAGAACATTCCTGCAGAGGAAACAGCAAGTGCAAACGGTCTGGGCAGCGGCATGTCTCACATGTTCAAGGCTCAATCAGGAGACAAGTGGAAAATGAGAGCTGTAAGACAGAAGTTCAGAAGTCAATGGGGAGGAGATCATCTAGGGATCTCACAGGCCATTGTTAAGACTTTGCCTTTTATTTGTGTTGGCTTCTGTCTTGAGAATAAGCTGGGGTATGATAGGGTGGATGCCGGGAGGCTAGGTAAGAGGCTACTGCGATGGTCCAGGTGCAAAGTAATGATGGCTATGGAGTGAATGGTGGAGATGGTGAGATGTGGTCAGATTCTGGATATATTGTGCAGGTAAAGCTAACAGGATTTGCTAATGGATTAGATGTAGTTTGTGAGAGATGGAGAACAGTCAAACATGAATCCAAAGTTTTGGCATGAGTAGTTGGAAGTTTGGAGTTGTTAATAACCGAGATGGGAAAAACTATTAAATGGAGCTTAATAAGAGGGAAGATCAGATGCCTGGTTTGGACATCTCAGTGAACTTGTTGGGTAGCAGACACAAAACCTGGGATGAAGAGAGAGATCTAGACTAGCATATACATTTGGAAGTCATCCACATATAGATGTTATTGAAAGTGATAAGATTGGATGTGCACACCAGATCAAATTCCCAGTTCCAATGCTGTTGTCTTTTCTCACGGTGGTGGTGCAAATAGGTTGATATTAAGTGTTTTGACATACTTGAAGTTTGTCTGCTGATATAATAATATTAAATACAGGTATTTTTTTCTCTACTTTTAGCTTCCAATTTTACCATCATCTTTGCTATAAATTCATTTGTCACCAAGTAGGGCTGGCCACTAGTGAGCAGTCTAGCCCCTCTAACCTCAAGGCCACTAGAAGACAATACTCACATTTTGTTGCAGTTCAAAACAAAGCAAAATAAAACAGAGCAGAAAACATTCAACTGCACAATGTATTGGTGAATAATGAAGATTATATTGCAGACTTTGTGGTCTGACAGATAAGAAAGCTGATATTGCATACCACATAGACAAAATGTAATAAATATCTCCTTTGTTATTTCCCCCTCTAAGTTCCTCTTGGACTACAAGCTGTCACACCTCCCTCCATTCTCTTCCCCTAGCCCCTCCACTACCTTGCAGAATCTTTCTTACTACACAAACAATTCATTTCTGGCTTTAGATTTGCCTACTCTCCATCCTCTGTAAAACAAAACTGTTACTGACCTCGAAGTGGAGGTTCTTTCAGGTTCTTGGTGACCACCTGAAGAAAAGAATTTCAAGACTCATCAGGTAAGCCAAAGCAAGCAGTTTTTCTTATTGAAAGTGAGGGTGGAAGCGAAAGTATGCTCTCTCAAGAGAGAGGGAGTGGGCAGGCTGGAAAAGAGTATCTGCACCGGGAGGATGTAAGCTTTGGCCTTTTGAAGTCGTGTTAATTGAGAGAGGAATATTAAGGCTAAGGGGTTGGCTTTTATTAAGAATTTGGGTAGTAATTTGTAGACTTGGGTTCCTCCCATTTTTATACTTTATATAGTTGTTTTGGAACTGTCATGGCAGTTTCAAGGGCAGATAAATTTTAAAACCACAATGCAAATGAAATTGTAACTAGCCAAAGTTTATGTAAGGTGACCTAGATAGCAGACAAGCTAGTTGAAGCTGAGTTTTATTTGTGGTTATCAACCCCAGCTTAGTTATACTTTAACACTTGTACCTGCTTTGCAAACCCCTTATCCGGCTTCCAGCCTAGTAGTCTAGTAGTCTAGTAGTTAGTTTTTGCCTGAGGGTTGTTCATTTTAGCACCTGCATCCACTCTGTGAGCCCCTGTGTCTGGTCTCAGTCTTGTCTTCTAGTTTCCCACTCTAACAAAACCTCTCCCTATAGTTAACCAATCCACTTTTTTTCACAAAGCAGTTTAGCAACCTTCTACTATAACTCATTTGTCCTTTAAGTGACCAACCATCCATGCCAAAGCACTTAACCACGAATCTCCCCAACAAAACAGGTCTCCTTAAGAGAGTGTGTGTGCATGTGTGTGTGTAAGAGAGAGCAAAAGAGAGAGAAAGGGAGAGAGAGAGAGACGGTGGGTGTTGAAGAGGGGACTTTCCAAATCAATACACATTTGTTCTCAAGTCTGGATAAAGACTACAACATAGGATAAAAATGTATTATTTTTATTTGGTCATAATTTGCATAAAGAGCAGTATAAAATGCCAAGAAAATTTTGATCATATCTTCACAATCTTTATACTCAACTTTACCATCCGATTACTTATTCATGTTAATATAATTATTTCCAAACTCTATTCCCCTGCCATATAAATCTGCATCATTGGATAATCAGAAACAATCAGTGCATTTTTTATTTTAACATTTTTCCATATATCAGTCTTCTCTACTCTTGTGGATACTGTACTGAGCTGCCCAAATCCCCTGTTCGGAACTGAGGGACTTAATTCCCTCAGCTGGTGGGAATAATTGTCCTCTGCTGAAGGGAGCCTCCTTGCCCAAATTCACACCCTCTTCCCTGATCAGCGTGCATCCAGTTGGTTGAACTAAGGATACAAATGGCTCAGTCCCCTCGCCCCAACTCGGAGGACGACTGGGAAAGGCCTTCCCAGCTTCAGAGTTCCCAGAGTTCCCTCTGGGTCAGCAGAGGCCTTGTTGTGGCTGCACCAAAGCCCAACTTCTTCTATCTCAGTCCTGCTGCTTCCCTTCCCCCAGGTGTTGGTCCTTAGAGCTCTGCTTGAGCTTGAGCTTTCTGCACACCAGTCTCCATCTGACTGCTTTCTGGGGAAAACAATCGCAAACACCCTAATTGTCACCTTCGTCTAGAATATTCTAGAATATTTCAGACTGAGAGTTTTTCTCACATCTATTTCTGAGCTGCCAGAACCTCAGCTCTTCTCCTCAAATGCTTCTCTCTCTCACCACCGGCTCTGCTGCTGGTCATTTCCTGAAACTCTGCCACACTACTTTCTCCCAGCAGGAGGCTCTCTAGAGCACTCTATGTAGGGCAGGCTCCATTATGTCTTTATTCCCCCACAATAGCATCCACACCAGGCAATGCAGCTATATTAGAATTACTGAAGCATTGCAGGCAATGGAAGCTATTACAACTAAATATGATTAAACCCATAGTGCAAAGGATAGAAGCACAAAATGTTAAACCTCTCATTGGGGGACCCTCATGGACCTATCCCGGGTCTTTATTCTTCTGATTCTTTAGTTGTGAGTTGACTTATTTCTGGCTTTAGTCTTTTTGTCTTGGCTTCTAAGTCAGTTACCATTCACCTGTCTTATTTTGCAGCCTCTAAAATTGTGGTTTTGTTATCTTTTTTCCCATTGTTTTTGTTTTCATGGATTTATGCTTTAAAAAAAATCTTCATCGTCATTTTAATAGGGCTTTAGGTAAAGCTGAGATAAATACACATTCAATCCACTATATAACTCAAAGTTCTAAATAGAGTATTCTCAAAAAGTTAAACTGTTTCTTTATAGACCTTAAGTTTATAATAAAATTGTAGAAAAGTCACAATGATGAAATATAGAAATTAGGCTTTAAAAGTATTCTGTTGTAGCATTAATATTTTGGCTACTATTGAGGTTAAATCAACTTGAAATAAGAGTAAAGAGGATTTTCTATAATTCCATATGAAATATATTAAAATAGCATTTCAATATAAGGATTTATGAATATGCCTATCAGCTGTCCTATAATTCTCTAGTCCTTTCTAGGGAAATAGCTGCTTCATCCCTTTAAAATTTATAAGTGAGAAAAACAAGCAGGAAAGAATATTTTCTCCAGTAAGCTTTTTTAAAAAACATAATTTATGTCTCCTGTGCCCTATTTGTTACCTCAGTCTTTGTCAGGCTATAGAGTAACATATTTTTAAAATCATGGATACATTTCATATTTAAAGATGACAAAATATACTTTTCTTACTAGCAAGCCAAAGAGTTAGGGAAAGGAGCACTTTGTTATTGAGTATTAAATGCACAAGTTTGGGCAAAGCACAGGGCAGTGGACAATACATATTTTAAAAATATATTACAAATCTAAAATATTTTAAAGCACTGCAGTATGCAACTCATATAAGATAAGTAATACCCTGTAAAATATAATTGCTGAATTCTATTTTTCAAGAGTTTTCAACTGACACCAGAAAATTTTTGTTCCAAGAACAAAAGATCAAAGTCTCTTTTTAAAGAATAGGAAGATGCTATTGATGGTACTGAGAATTTACAATATTTTGTATTCATTTAGAGAAAGTCAGTTTCTTTAAGCTATAAAGAGAAACACAGCCATAAGAGGTACAATACTGACATTACCATTTAAAAATATAAATAAATACTAAGACTGGAGGAACAACAAGGAAACATATCATCCTAAACTGACAGAATTAATTTAAACTTTCTTTTACTGCATTAGGGAAATCATGCCCCTTCATTGAATCACCTATATTTTGCTGGTTATTTTATAATCATTAAAGACTATTTTTATTAATTATTTTGATTTTTTCCCAACAAATTACCTTGTTTTAGTTGTTTGATAGTTTTGATATGAACCACTATGCTAATGAAATAACTTTATGGGAGATGAACCACATTTTTTCCTTTTCTTTATATATATATATATATAATGGTTAGCCTCAAATCTGAAATTTCCTGTTTTTCCATTTTGTCTAATACCTCATTATGGCCTGAGGTCATTTATTCTAAAATTGCCTGGTTGGGAGTATTGACACCTTCTTTTGAAGACTGACAGGAACATTACTTCTGTAACCACGGCCCCTTTGAATACACTATAATGGTTTTCTGTGAGAAGTACTTCAATAAGGGATTCCTTTTTGGTTCACAATTTACATATTTTACCTGGAGGATTCACCTCCTTGCAACTTGCTACTTGTCATACCAACACTACTATTATTGTACTAAATATATGCATTGAAGATATACATATATATCTTAAATTGAACTTCCTCCCTGCCCCGATACAGTGATTCCCTCACCAGTGAAACTAAAGTTTGGAGAAACACAAACATGGCCTAGATACTTTGAGTCAGTTTGGGTGGGAAAATTCAGTGTTTTGGGGAAACCTAGGGATTTTAGGCTTTGGTGAGCTCCCCGATGTGCCTTAAAACAGTTATCCTCTTATTCACATGATGGTGGTAGAGCTACATAGTAGCTGCCATCAGAGCATTCTGTGGTTGACTAATTTAAAGCCTTATTCTTATTACAGGTATATTACAGTCCAAGCAGGGAAACAGATCAGCAAGTAATAGAGAAGTAGCTAGGAACTGGGTACTTCTGGTATTCTTGCAGCAATAGCAGCAAATCCTTAGTATCCCTACTTCTGAAGTGTTGAGGAGTGAGGGCTATTTAACGGAACCCTGTAAGAGCTGTAGCTGTGGGGAGCTTCAGGCTGAAGAGGAGGAACACAGTCACTGCCAAGCTGTGGTCCAGTAGGTAGAGCTGAGAGTGATGGTACTAAGTAATATGGTGCGACCTCTACTCTCTGACCCTACCACTGGCCAAACCCAACCAGGAGCCCAAAGGCAGGGAAGTCCAGGTGATGCAGTCTGCAGAGGCCAGCCATCTGGGCAAAGAGCCACACTGAGAAGAGAATGGATGAAGTATTCTCCTTGAACTGAAAAATGTGACCCGATTACTATGAAACTGAAATTATGTTGAAATTAAACTGAAAATGTGACCCGTTTACTGATTACCGATTACACAAAGCCACAAATGATGGAGGGATGAGCATAAATGAACAGGAATCCAAGGCAGGAATCCAAAATGAATCGACACATTTAATAACGTGTTCAGTCAATATTGTGTTCATTCCTTTATCCATTCAGTCATCTACCTGTCTATTCAAGGTAAGTGGTTTACCATAGAATGTGATTTTTATTCCAAGTCTGAATTAATTTTAATTTTTAAAAATATTTCTCTTTCGTATATTAGAGGGCCAGGATTAGAACTCAGGAACAGTAGGAATGAAAGAAATATGCAACATTTTATGTGATAAGTTTATATAATAATTAAGTTTTGATTGCATATCTAAACAATTTTTTGTTGAATAGATTGAGAAAGAAGAAGAATAATCAACTGGGCCTGTTGGGGCAAAAGAGACAGCAGACTGAGTGGATTTAGGTTAGTAGGGAACAAGTGGAATCAACTACCCAGAAAAGCTAGTAGCAGCTCACATTATTTGTTAGTTCACATTTAGTCCCTAGAAATAATTCAATAGCTATAGCAGTAAGCTCATCCTTCCCAAGGTGAGCAAATTAACAGAAATTTATTTGTACTAGAATATAATCAGTATCAGATTCTTCTTATTATTCTCATGGATGTGGGAAATAGTGAAAGAACCCATCAGGTGAAAATGAGGGCCAAGTGAAGTTGCAGGTTTGGAAAAATAAACAGATTAATGCCATGTACTTTTCATGTAATTGTATCAATTTGGGCTTTAATTCTATACACTCCTGCCTACTCCCCTTAACTCATTCTGGTGTGATAAAGGTAGGACAAAGGAAGGGACTGCCTAGACACTAACGTAAAAGCTAAACTGTAGAGTCAGAGAAACTTGGAATTTAATCCTGGTCCACCACATACTAGCTCTGTGGCCTTAGACAAGTTACTTAACCCCTCGAAGCCTCAGTTTCCTCATGGGTGATACTGGTGTATTTCTCATAAGGTTGTTATTTGGATTGACTGAGATAATGCACGTAGAGAAAAATGCCTGATGCTTAGAAAATCTCATGAAATGTTAGCTGACATTTGATGTTAAATGATCATCATGACATTTGATGCTAAATGTTAGCTGACATGATGATGATGATAACACCAATGGCCATGTCACAGTGGTTCTTTCTGATTGTTTTTATTTTTTGCTAGGTGCAATATCTACTAAATTTCAGATTTGATAAAATGGCATTATTTGAGAATGAGTCACAAGTATGTATGGTAAACAAAACTATTGCTAAATTAAGATTTAAGGTAACACTTTAACATAGATACCTATAAGTAAAGAAACATTCAGTGTGAGTTTAGTTTTGACCACAAATCCCACCTAACCAGGGAAAGGTAGTTGACTAGCCTGAGAGGCCAGGGATCCACACCTTAGATAATTTCTTTGGTGCCCTTGGTCTTGATCTTTGGTCTTTTTCAATAAATATAATCTGTCTCACATTATCCTTGTTGGCCTTTTTGGCCTCAGTCCCTACAAATGTCTCTTTCTGTGCCACTATGGATATTGCAAGGTATGTATGGATTGCTTTTGTAAATAATCAAATTTACTGAATATGTGTATTAGTAGGACTTGCTGATTTAGTGCTAAAGTCTTACAAGCTTCGTTTTTGTCATATTTCTCAATATTGAATTTTTTGTCTTCTGCATTCAGTATACTGTGGAATAGAACTTTGTGTTGCTACTTCAGTATGCTGGTTAGGAACTGGGCCCCAGGGTTAGACCACCTGTGTCTGAATTAGGCTCCATTACTTATTCATTAGTTGTGGGATTTTAGCAATAATTAACTTTGCTCTGTCTCAATTTCCTCTTCTTCAATGGTGACAATTATCAGTACTCAAATTCTAGGACTATAAAAATTAAAGGGGTAATCAATGGACTAGCACCCAGTCTAGTGTTTGCCATATAGGAAATCCTTAATAAATATTATTATGATATTATCAATACTACTTGAGCTTCCTTCCCATGAGAGGATTACATTTCCTACCCCATTGAAGTTAGGCATGGCCAAGTGGCTTGCTTTGGCTAATGAAATATGAGTGGAGTCGATGTATGCAACTTTCAAGTGGAAGATTTTAGAGACAATCCATGTGTCCATGGTAGCTTTGTTCCCTCTGCCATGAGAATGCTCTTTCAAGAAAGCTGTGCTCTATTTGTCTAGGCCCTGATAAAGACATCATGGAAGAGACTGGTAGCTGACCTGCCCAGGACCAGTTTCATGAGCAGAAAATAAACCTTTAAGACTGGGGAGGAGGGTGTTTGCAATTATGCCTAACTTCAAGAAAGGAAATTCATCCCTCATTGTCATACTGCTACTTCTTCCCTATCTTTATAAGGAAGGTCTTTGTTTGTTTTCTTTTTAAGGAAAGAAATATCTGCAAAGAAATATCTTTACTTTTATAGTAAGGTTGATTATTTGGCCAGTAAAAGACTTACTCTCTGAGCAGTGCACCCTTAAGGCAAGTCCATGTTACCCTCTGTTCTGTTCCACCATTGTCTTATGTCTTGATATTCTGTTCAGAGTGCCATGGCACTTACTTAAATTTAGTTATACAATCTTGGTGTTTTATCTTTTAAAAATTTTCTGCCAACTGGGACAATTTAAAAGCTGTTTATTATTATTGCTTAGCTTAGAAGAAATCATGCTCACATATTTTAAACATAAACCTACATTAGTATGAATTATTTTTTAAAAAGACAATGACATAATGGGAATTAATTTACTTAATTCTTTCTAAACGTTCCTGAATTACATGAAACTAAAAATTAGGAATTTAGAAATCACTAATAGAGTTAGTTATATAATAAAATACAGAGATTACAATTTTTAAAAACATTTCTTCATAAATTTTAAGAAAAATTCCTGTAAGTTTTCAAATTATATTTAATAGAATATGATTAAAGATTTTGATGATCAAAACTATTTTAACATAAACTATTTTTGTTAATAATTGCTCTCAAAATTAATCTTTTTTTCTAAATCTGAATTTTCTTTAGACTATTTTATGGATGTATCCTGTCTTCTCAGGCAGCCCCAAGGAGCTATAGATGAGAATATACTCCTTCATAGGCAATTACAATTATCATTAGAGAAGGAAGGTCCATTTCAGTATTCTAAATATTCAGAAATAACAACTCCAAAGTTAATAGAAGGTTTAGAATGGGGACAGGAGAAAAGGAGGGTTATAATGAAAAACTGTCTTTACATATTAGTCAAAACAATACCATGTATGTTGTAAAATCTTTACCATGTATTTGGAATTTTGGCTCAGGAGACAGAAATAAGTTAGAAGAGGATAAGAGGCATACTTTTCTTTCCTCCCCCTCCCATCCCCTCCTCTCCCCTCCCTCCCTCCTTTCCTTCCTTAAAAAAGTACTTAAACAGAAAAGGCATAGTGAGCAGGGGTTACACTGGGAGGAGGATGAGGACACGTTATGTGCATGTTTGATCAGAATGAGCTCTTAGTTCTGGAAAAACTAAGGCCTGACTACGGTCTTGGGCAAGTACTTACAATTTGTGGATCTCAGTTTCTTCATTTGTGAGATTGAGTTTTGTGATCACTAAAATCAGGAAAATGAACTTCTGAAACTCTACGAAATTCTGTAACAAAAAACATTCTTCTAAAAAATGCTGAATAACAAAATTTTTCTAGTAGAATCAGTAATATCAATTTTAGGGAAACTTAACTTTAGGGACAATGGAAGATATTAAAGGTTGATTCACTTATCCATTCCAACTCTCTTTCCCTTGTCTTTCTCTAGTATGGGGGCTGGAAAAATAAATAATAAATAAAAGAGAAATAAAACTTCCTTTTCTTGACATTTTGGGCTGGATGAGTCTTAAGGAAAAAAAATACAAAAGATCAGAAATCTATTGAAAACGCAAAGAAGAAAAAAAATTTTAAGCAAAAAAAAAAAAAAAGAAGAAAAGAAAAAAAAGGAAAATTTGCTTTCCAGCTTTCCTTGCAGATAGCATTAATGATGTGACACAGTTGTGACCAGTGAGAACTGGGCAGAAATCTTTTTGGGATCTGGGTAAGCCTTTGTTTTCCTGATGCACATGCCACCTTTTGTCTTTTCTTACTGTCTAGAAAGTAGATTTGATTGTCGGAGCTGCAACAGTGATTTTGTGACAATGAAGAAAAGGTTACCAAAATTACAACCACCAAACCAATATCAGTAGCTTCCTGCCTTCAGATTTCATATTATTTTAGAATTAAATAAATAAAACTTTATATTTGCTTAAGCCACAGTTTATTTAGATTTTTCACAGGTTAGCAAACCCTAACTCTTAGAGGGACTAAATAGATTCCTTTAAAAAGGGATCCTAAAATTTGTATATGTTTGTTTATATGGCAAACAACATTATCCAGCTGGTTGAACACTCCAAGTTCAAAAGGCAACATTAACTTATATTTTAACATCATAAGGTAACATTATATTAGAGATGAAATATAACCTAATGATTAGTTCAAGCATATTGACAAACAGCCCATAAATAGCATTCATTTGTTCATGTTCTTCCTCTAACTTAATTGGTCCATGTTATACTCTGCTCTGTTCTACCATTGTCTTATGTCTTGATATTCTGTTCAGAGCACCATGGCTCTTATGTAACTCAACACAAACACTTATTTATGTTGAGGTATTTTCTGGTAGGGGCTTTAATTCACCTACTATTCTGGTAGGGGCTTTAATTCACCTACTATTATTATATGTATAAATGTAGACATATACATACAAATATATACCTAGATTTTAAAGTCTTTTCTTACAATGTAAGCTGATTAGCTATATAGATTTGAGATACACAGATCACCTTAAAATAAAATATTTATAAAAATGGATTTGAAAACTAGTCTTTTAGGAGAAATTTACCCTGAAGGCATACACGTATATATATATGCAAAGGCTTTTCTTTGATTGTTTCATAGTTCAAAAACTTGACAGCCTGCTAACATGCACATGATAACAGCACTTCATGGTTGTATGTAACTAATTGAAGTTCAGAGTATTTCATAAATGAGCAATGGGTTGTGATTAAACCTTACCATAACCCACACATTGTTGCATAAGGAATTATTAAAAATAGAGGCAGTGTATTCATCTAGTTTTCATTAAAAATTTAGCAAGGGAAAAAATCCCTAATGGGTCATATTACAACCTCTATTACTGTACAGACCTCTCCCTTCAATGGGGAATTCCTGAACAGATGATGAATAGTATTATACAATATCCATTGTTGCAGACCTAGAAATGGACAAAATTAATTGAGAAAAAGTTACCTAAACCTCTAGAGAAACTATTATCAGCAACTATGAGATAAATTATTTTTAAAATGAAATGACTTGTAGGAAAAAAATGATCTTAGTAAAAACTGGAAATTTGCTGGGCATGGTGGTCCATGCCTATAATCCCAGCACTTTGTGAGGCAGAGGTGGGAGAATTGCTTGAGGCTAGGAATTAGTTCGAGACCAGCCTGGGTAAAATTGCAAGATTCCATCTCTAAAAAAATAAAAATAAAAAAATGGATATTTAACGAAAATATAATTATATTGGGTAGAATTGGAGGGATAGAAATTGTGTGTGTGTTGGGGGGAGGGGAGCAGAAGGGGATGAAAGAGCTAAATCATTACATAT
>CAUYRT010000919.1:0-11241 GCA_963574885.1 Lepilemur ruficaudatus
CTGAGTGGCAAATTGGGCTTAAACGTAACACATTAACTGCCATGTGAGTTGTATTTAACTCATGCTAGCTTTGATCCCAGGGCCTCGTGAATGTAACTCATATGTTACATATGAGCATATGTAACTCACACGTCTCTTTACCTTGGAACCCATGTGAACTATTTTTCAAGTTGCATATAACTCACATGCAGAAAACAATAAAAGATAACGCATTTTTCATTAAATTAGAAAGGATCAGGCCAGGCGCGGTGGCTCACGCCTGTAATCTTAGCACTCTGGGAGGCCGAGGCGGGTGGATAGCTCAAAGTCAGGAGTTCGAGACCAGCCTGAGCAAAGAGCGAGACCCTCGTCTCTACTATAAATAGAAAGAAATTAATTGGACAACTGAAAAAAATATATATATGTAAAAATCAGCTGGGCATGGTGGCGCATGCCTGTAGTCCCAGCCACTCGGGAGGCTGAGGCAGAAGGATCACTTGAGCCCAGGAGTTTGAGGTTGCTATGAGCTAGGATGATGCCATGGTACTCTACAGCCCGGGCAACAGAGTGAGACTCTGTCTCAAAAAAAAAAAAAAAAAAAAAAATAGAAAGGATCATTTTGTTCTCTAAGTTTTTATTCTATTTTCATAATAAAACACTGTGGCCCCAGGGGAAAAAAATTTTTTTCTAGTGTGGCAGTCAATGTGTTTTAATAGAGCCACATGGCCATTTGCTGACTAGAGGTCATACACAGTACTCCGAGTTCTGGGGAAAAACTACAGTCTGCTTAACTTTGGGACTGCCATACCTGACTGTTCTTATTCATGTCACCTAAGCCAACCAACCAATAAGCCATGGCCTGTATCAACCAATCAGAATTCAGCTGCACTACCAATCAGACCTAATAAGCAAGTTTGAATCCTTCATCTGCGTAAATGAACTTGATGGAACTTTCTCTATAAAAGCCCAAACCCTCCCTTTGTTTTCTGGAATGCACCTTTGTTTTACACGTAAGGCTGCATCTGCCTGGTTTGCAAATTGTTCACCAGAATAAAGTCTCTTTCCTTTAAATTCCTTTTCAGACAACTTTTGTTCACACACCAAATTATAAAGGAGGGTCTATGTCTTATTAATCTCACTATCCCCAGCACCTAGCACATTAACATATAATAAATAGATGCTCAATAAATGTTTATTAAGTAAATGACTAATAGCTTTTCATGGGGATAAAACCCACATAATATTAGTTTACATAAACATGCTTAAGAGAAGTCAAATATCATGTCTCTATAAGGAGATCATACCTAATTGACATGTAAGATGAAACAACTAAAGAACATCCAGGTGCTAAGCTGCATGATATTTACTGTGGGTGCATTAGGAATTTTAGAGAACGGGAGCCATATCTTCAGAGATAAAAACCTCCAGTAAAAAAGAAAGGCTTATAGGAAACAAAGAATAACATTTTCTGTTCATTCTATGTCAGGTACTTTGCACATATTTAATTTCATCCTTAAAACAACCTTAAGAGAAAGACATTATCATTTTTCAAATGGGTAAACTAAAACCCAGATAAGAGATTTGTGCAGGGTCACACAATCTGGAAGTGATGGAGTCAGAATCTGAGCCAATTGTCTATCTGAAAAAGATCCTGTTTTTCCCAGTATCTCTTACTGCTATCTTATTAATCACCTTAATTTTTATATTCTATGCTTCCGTGAAAATGTTAGCTTTCTGCTCTACACCGCACAGAGTGAACAAGTTGTTTTACCATGAGGATAAAAACAAATACACTACACAAATAACAGGCATATCCTGCTGTGCTGGTGATGTTTAACAACCTATTCTCCAAGGGAAAAAAGGCATAATTTGTAGCATTTACTGAGGTCTATGGTGTAAGTATTCCTACTGAGGTGTGGAGAACAAAGAAAAAGATGTAAATCAATAGTAATCAGAAAGTCTACAGAAAAAATTCAAGTTGACTATAATATAATAGGGGTACTCATTAAACAACAGCTATTATTATTTCATACTGACTATAGCACTGGTTCATAAGAAAAGTGAAAGCCATTATTTATCATTATGATTAAATAAATTATTTGAAGATAAGGTTTAACCATTCCTTGTCTGAAAATGACAGAACTCTAAAATGAAAGAATTTGGAAAGGCTTCCGCTATATAACCACTGAGTTACAAGATCCACTAGCAGCAAATGCAGTTACTATAGCTTCCTAAGGTAAAGAGCATGGGAAGGCCCACTAATAGAAATGGTATTTTATATTTATTGAGCATAAAATTCAAATTCAAGAAACATTTTTCAAATACCCACTGTGTGTCAAGTCAAATGTTAGCTAATAAGGCTGCAAAGTTGACTAACTAGGCCACGGCCTGCATCTCAAAAAAGTCAGAATCTAGTAAGAGATAAACAAGTATACATGATTAATATATGGCATGATAAATAAAATGGCAGTGGCTAGGAAGAATATCATGGGACTGCATATAACAGAACTAGGCCATTCCTCTCATAGGGTAAGACATGAGTTAGGGCAAGTAACTAAGGGGAGTTAGCAATCTATGGGTCACAGGTCACAACCAGTTACACTCTCTGTTCTTGTCTGGCCTTCAACCTCAGAATAGCTTTTACATTTTGGGGTGGATTTTTTATTTGTTTTTATTTTTGTTTTTTATGAGATGAAGTCTTGCTCTGTCACCCAGGCTGGAGGGCAGTGGTGTGACCATTGACCATAGCTCACAGTAGACTCCAACTCTTGGGCTCAAGTGATCCTCCTGCCTCAGCCTCCTACAGGTACATGCCACCCCACCCAGATAATAATGGTCTTTAGAAATAAAATGAATCATATTCTATAACACATGAAAATCACAAAATTCACATTTTGATATCCATAAATAAAGTCTTATTGGAACATAGCCAAACTCATTTATTTATATATCGTCTATGCCTACTCTTGTGCTACAATGGCAGAGTTGGGTAGTTCAGGTAGAGACCACATGGCTTGCAAAACCTAAAATATTTACTATCTAGCCCTTTAAAAAAAAAATTTGTCAACCCTGATAAAAGACTGTATCTTAAGGAAACGTAGGGTTTGTGTGTGTGTGGTCTCAGGTGGTGTCCTCCTCACAGATGGACCACATCAACGTTCATATTCATGGGAGAACCCGGTATGTTTGGAGAATGGCAAGTCAGGACAGCTAAGGATGTACTGAAGCTGCGGGGGGCGGGGAGGGTGGAAGGAGGAAAAGAAACAAACAGTAGTGTTTACTCAGTGTTGCACTTATGTAACTGGCTCCATGAAAGGAAAAAAGAAAGCCTTTTTGCAGTTCCCTTATGTTTCAAGTTCCCAGGCCAGTTAAGACTTGCTGACCAGAATTTTGTAACTTCCTGTTTCACTAATCCATTCCCTTTTGAGTTGTTTTTAAGAAATGGCAGAACCTCCTTACAGCTATGAGATAACTACAAGGCCTACATCACCTGTTTGTTCAGAGAAGACAAGCGGCATTATATCACAGATCTTGTCCAAGGACCTACTCCCCACAGCCTGTCTGTGCACAAGACCAAAGGATGACCAATATTAACCCCCAGCTTGTTGTAATACTAAAAATCTCTGCCCTGGGAGGAACTTATCCACCATTTTTTAAATCATGCAAGGTATGTGCCAGTAAGATTTCTCACTGCATTTGCATGCCCTGCACTCTGCCTCAAACATGTAATGATGCTCACTCACTTCATATATTATTCATTTCACCTCTAGAAAAACTCCTGACCTTGTCAGTCAGGAAGGCAGGTTTGAGGCAATCCTCCCACCTCCCAGTTGATGTTCTCTGCAATAAATTTCCTTTCTTCCTTGACAATCCTTGTGGTCTCAGTAATTGGCTTTCTGTGCAGCCAGCAACTGAGCCTAGGGAAACCCCCTTTGCAGGTTCATTAATCTGCAAAATTATATGCCCAGCAAAGCTAAAAATATCTGGTCTTTTACAGAAAAAGTTTGCCAACCTTTGTTTAAAAGGAGGGAAATAGGTCCTGTATGGAGAGCCTGATTTTTTTTTTTCTAGACAATAAACTGCAGGCCGGATGGAGCTCATCAGATCTCTCCTATTCATTTAGTCCCTCTAAAAATTAACCGACACTTAGGCCTAGAGTATACTAGGGTATGAAATAGTTATCATTCCGGTACCCTCTAGCTCACTGGACCTCAAAACATAGTACCCAACAGACTGGTATACTTCAACACCCACAGCCCGTGTACAGCAAGGCACGAGGTCTGTGACTCAGCAAGTTCTTCCTTAGTCGCAAGTATTCAAGGTCCTTTTCTTCTGTAGCATTCATGGTGGCAGCTACTCCTCAAACAATGGGGTCAATGCCAAAGTCCTGAATGCCTGAGGTGAATATAATCCTCCAAGCCACTCATTTTAAGCATGGCTCTTCCACAAGTCTCGGTTAAACACTACAGCCAGGCTGACTGCCAAACCACAGGTATGAATTATGATACACAGCAACTACTACAGGAAACCAAATGCTCCTGATTAAGCATCAGCGCTGAAATGGACATGCAAAAGGGAATGAATGGCAGAGTACATAATCCAAATGGTTAGATTTATTACAGTAAAAATATAATTAAATATCATTAAAAGTCATGTTTTCAAAGACTGTTTCACTATTAGAAAATGTTCAGGTTGTGTCTTCTGAAAGAGGATTTTCAGATGTTTATACAATAGAAATTCAACTTTGAAAAACTGTGTTCTATATGCATGATACACACACACATGTGCATGCAGAGAATCATACTGGAATGTGGTGGGATTAGCATGGTTTTTATTTTCTTACCTAACTTTCCTATATTTTCCCTCTTTTTTTTTGAGATGGTCTCACTTTGTCACCTAAGCTGGAGTGCAGTGGCATAATTATAGCTCACTGCTGCCCCAAACTTCTGGGCTCAAGTGATCCTTCTGCCTCGACCTCCAAAGTAGCTGGGACTATAGGTGTGCATGATTGCACCCAGCTAATTGTTTTTATGTTTTGTAGAGACAATGTCTTGCTATGATTCCCAGGCTGGTCTCATACTCCTGGGCTCAATGGATTCTCCTGCCTTGGCCTCTCAAAGTTTTGGGATTATAGGCATGAGCTACCACACCCAGCCTATTTTCCAATTTTCTATGGTAAACAAAGTCTTTCTTTTTTAGCACATGCCATAGCGGGACTCATAGGATCACAAAGAAAATCTTCGCTCAGAAGTCTAATAACTATCTCAAACTCTACATAGTCCAAACTGAACCCTGATCTTATCTCCAAAATCTACCTTACCTGCAGCCCTCCTAATCTCACTTGAAAGCAACTCCATTCTTCTGGTTGCTCAGAAGAAAACTGGAATTATTTCAACTACCTTCTCTCATACTCCATATCAAATCCACCAGGAAATCTTATCAACTATACTATATATATATATATATATATATATATGCAGATCTGACCACTTCTCATTAATTCCACTGCTCCTCCCCTGGTCCAAACCGATATCATCTCTCACCTGGATTTCTGATACTCTTCTAATGGGTCCCCCTGCTTCTTCCTTACATTCTTAGTAAGTATACCAGCCAGACAGGGCCTTTAAAAACACAAGTCAGATCATGTCACCTCTCTATGCCACATCCTGCAATGACTCCCCAGGCATTCAGAGTCCCAAAACTAAAAATGAGAGGGAATCTGAGTAACCACAAAACAATTTTTTATTTTGCCAATTCTCACCTAAAAACAGACAAAGCAATCAGACAACAAACTCAAGAAGCCATGGACAAGATCTGCAACAAAACTAGATGACAAAGTAGCCCACTAACCCCAAAATACAAGTTTGTGGAGACAACCAACAGTAACCACAGTACCTGCATGGAGTGAATGTTAATGTGGAGGAAGCAGGAGGCGGCAACAAGGCATCTGAGAACTGAGAACAGGAAAACACCAAAGCAGCCAAAAGCTATACTCTGAAAAATCACATCAGAATGCCAGTTGAAACTTGGAAGGGTTTCACACAAACAAAAAAATGACTATAATAGGCTGTTGGTAAGTTCTGAAAGCGGCCAATGAAAGCTGGGAAACGTGAACTTGAACTCTTAAAACCAACCAGCAAAGCTCCTTTCCAGGACAGGACATCACACTGAGGAGAAAGTTCTGGAAGTAGAATCAGAATTGATCTGTTACAATAGTGACAGAGACAAAGGAAAGAGAAGGTCCACATACAACTGGGGGAGGGTCAGGAAAACTCAGAAAGCAAGCCAACATATTATTTAACACTTTACAAATAAAAACAGAAGAGGGAGATCTGTGAAATTAATAAAGATAGGCTGAACCATTCCTCCTTCTAAAGGTTCAAGGAAACTATCTTCATGAAAAAATAGTGGGAAAATGCCATACAGAGTTGTTATAAGAAAAAAGAAAGCCAGGCATGGTGGCATGTTCAAATCCAGCCTGGGCAACACAGTGAAACAAGAAAGAAAGAAAAGAGGCCGGGCACGGTGGCTCACGCCTGTAATCCTAGTACTCTGGGAGGCTGAGGTAGGCGGATCACTCAAGGTCAGGAGTTCGAAACCAGCCTGAGCAAGAGCGAGACCTCGTCTCTACTGTAAATAGAAAGAAATTAATTGGCCAACTAAAAATATATAGAAAAAATTAGCCGGGCATGGTGGCACATTCCTGTAGTCCCAGCTACTCGGGAGGCTGAGGCAGTAGGATCACTTGAGCCCAGGAGTTTGAGGTTGCTGTGAGCTAGGCTGATGCCACGGCACTCACTCTAGCCCGGGCAGCAGAGTGAGACTCTGTCTCAAAAAAATAAATAAATAAATAAAAATAAAATAAAATAAAATCAACCTCTAAATAGCAATCTTTAAAAATATTTTACAAATGATAGTTCATCCATTGTTTCAAAAAACTTAACTTATTTTATATGAAAAATAGTTTTCTATTACATTCCTACATTTATGACACAAAAGCAGATACATATACTATGATGGTAAATTTTAGAAGTCAACTTGACTGAATCAAGGGATTCCCAGATAGCTGGTAAAGCATTATTTCTGGGTACCTCTGTAAGGATGTTTCCAGAAGAGATTGGCATTGAATCAGTGGATTGAGGAAGAAAGATCTGCCCTCATCCAACGTGGGTGGACACCATCTAATTGGCTGGGCATTGATTAGAACAAAAAGGCAAAGGAAAGGTGAGTTCTCTCCTTTCTACCTCACTTTCTCCTCCCTCCCCTGTCCCCAAAAGCTGGGACATCCTTCTCTTCTCTTGACCTTGGACATCAGAATTCCAGGTTCTTTGGCTTTTGAATTCTAGAACTTATACCAGTGACCTCCTGGTTTCTCAGGTTTTCAGCCTCAGTCTGAGAGTTACATCATTGGCTTCCCTGGTTCCGAGGCTTTTGGGCTCGGACTGAACCATGCTATTGGCTTCCTTGGTTCTACAGCTCACAAATGGCCTATTGTGGAACTTAACTTCTATAACTGTGTGTGCTAATTCCCCTAAAAAATACCCTCTCATATAGGCATATGTATATGTATATCTGTCTATATCATCTATTGGTTCTGTTCCTCTGGAGAACCTGACTGATACATATAAAATATTGTTTAAAAACATTTTAAAAGACAAGTTGGCTAGAGTTTGAATAATAAAAGATAAATGAAAAATTAACTAACTAATTAATATAAAATAAGAAATTGGCTCACAGGATCATCCTGAGAAGTCCTATCATGTGCAGTCAGCAAGCTGTAGATACACCCAGGAGGGCTAATGGTATAGTTCCAGTCTGATTCTGAAGGCCTCAGGACCAGGGGGGCCAAGGGTGTAAATTCAAGTCTAACTCTTCGTCTGAAGGCTGGAGAACAATGTACCAACTTAAAGACAGTAATGCATATAAAGTGAGTTCCCCTTTACCTCACATTTTTGCTTTATTCAGGCCTGGAACAGATTAGATGAGAACCACCCGCCTTGGGGAGGGCAATCTGTTTCACTCTGTCTACTGATTCAGATGTTAATTTTATCTAGAGAAACACCTTCACAGACACATCCAGAATAATGTTTAACTAAATATCTGGGCACTCTGTGGCCTGTTCAAGTTGACACATAAAATTAACCATCACACTAGTATAGCATGAACATTTTCTATATTCCTATTCACCAAAGTCATGGTTTTATTGCCTGCATAATCTTAAGTTCTATGGATATATTATTAATCATTTAAAAATTTCCTTATTTCTTGATATAAAATTGTTATGAATTTTTACCAACACAAGTAATAATGTAATGAACATCTTTGTATAAATATCTTTGGTTACATAACTATCATAAGTATCTGTAGTTACGTATCTATCAGTAGTGATATGTTGCAGAGTGACCTGTCTGTTCATTTTTGTTTTCTTTCAGGAACTACCCCTCCTCCACTCAATGCCAATCTGGTGAGGTGAGTTAGCCTGACACAACACCCCACCCAAACACCACCACCACAAGAATTGGAACCAGATCAAGTTGGCCAATCAGAAAAACCCATTCTTGTGGCTCAGAGATGGTTCAAAGATGGGCATGGTTACCAGTGACTTGGAGTGCTGCCTGAGACTTTGTTGCTAGAACTGTCAGATGAGATTGCTTTGTTATGTTGGGACTGCTGAACTGTCATGATGTGATCTAGATCCATGGGGGCCATCACCCTGGCCTTATGGATAAAACAGCTCCACAGAATGAAGTTAACATACAGAGGGAGGAAGGGTTAAGACGTGCAGAGAAAGACAGACCTCTCTCTAACTTTATTAATCCCTTATGCAGTGTTTCCTATAAAAGTTTATTCCCAGAATTCCCAGTTAATTAGACTAATAAGTTTCCCTCTTATCATAAATTATTTTGAATTGCAGATCTCTCATTTTCAACTGAAGGGGACAGATTTTTAAAATTAGATTACTTACACACAGGTAATGAACATTAACTAAATAATCTTTAAAAATAATCTTAAAAAAATGAACACTTTTTTAAAAAATTGTTTATTTTTATCAGCAGTTTATTAGAAATAATAATAGAACAAAAATAGAAAAATAATGGAAATAATAACAACAGCATTAGCAAGAAATTTTTAATTGAGTACTACTGTATGCTAGGCACCTAATCCAGGCTTACATTTTCCAAGGAGTTAATTATACATATGTTTGCTTTCTGTCCACATATATACTCACTGTTTACTGAGGGAATATTGAAAGAGACATTAAGGAAATGAGTCCAGGGTCTTAAATATGCGTAACAAATCATATATACTACAATTTATTGTATACTCCTTTGCTTTTCTTTTAAACTTTTAAGATAAAAATAGCCTGCTTAGCCATTGTATGCTAAAGAAAATAAACAGTATAAAGCAAATAAAACCCAATGTTTTAGTTAAGGTAATGCTGTTTGTCATACTATGTAAATTTCTGTGGTCTAGTACTACAGAGACTATATTTACTACTCAAGCAGAAGCAAATGTCAGAATGAAAGGACTAGAACAGGCAGTGTAAACTGGGCCTATTCTGCACATAGTGGGATATACAGTCACTTCATTCATACAATAAGTGTCTACTTTTTACTTAAATAAAGAGGTGCTAGTGTGTTGGTAGACATTTTGAACTCTGACCCACACAATTATTTGAGTCCAGGCTCACAGAGACTCTTTTATCTTCAACATGTGGCTTCTAAGGGTACACTGGGTGTGGCCTTCCAGGAGGATTTATGGACGATGCCTGGAAATGAGGCAATCCTGTTCACCCACATTCCACTGGCAAGAACTCAGTCATTCGGCCACATCTAAATACAATGGTGGCTTCAAATTGTAGTCCAGTTAAGTACCCAGGAGGAAAGGGGAAATGGTTCAACAACAGCCAGCCAGTATTTTTCCACAGCTTAAAAGGAGAATGTTTAAAAGAATAGCTATTTATTTATAGAAACATGTAAAAATTTTGACTGCAGAGAAATAAAACTATAAATTGGTATTATATTTTATCTCTTGAACATTGTTATTTGGGTATTTCTAAACTAGCTCTAAAAGAGATTCAATTAAAATATGTTAGACAAAATTTACTTCCTATTAGATTCTACTTTTCAAAAATTCTATCACATATAATTTTTATCAGAATCCATATACCTAATTCCACTTTATTTTGACAGTCTTATATAATACAAAGAGTGTATGCTTCTGAGACAGAAGGACCACAATACTGATTACTATTTACCAGGTGCAGGATCTTGGAGAAGTTACTTAACCTTTCTGATCCTCAGTTTCCCATCCTGCAAAATGGAGGCAAATGCCTATGTCCCAAGGTTGTTGTGAGAATTGATTAAGATGGATGTTTAATGTGTCGAGTTTAATGCTTCCTCCATAGTAGATGATCAATAATGTTGATCCCTTTCTCCTAGAGTACTTAACTTAAATAATTGCTACTCCAGACAACTGTCCCTTCACTTTAATTAATAAAGCATGTCAACTGGAAATAAATCATTTTAATCCTGTAGTACAGAAATTATAGTTGCTGAAGTATTTGCAAAGGTTACTCTTCTTTTAATACAATTACAAAATAATTTAATGCAACAAATCCTAGTTCTCCCAACATCCTTAATTTTGTATAGATGACTTCACACAATGAGCTTATTGTTCAAAGGATTTCTGAGATTTTATGTGAGTGCAAGAAGGCAGACAACGGATCTTCATGACAAACTACATTTAATTTTTCATCATAGGAATGAAGAAATTTTTTTAGAGATTGCTGCGCCTTAAAAGATAGATGAGACAAAAGACATGAACAGAAACTTTTCAAAAGAAGACAGAAAAATGGCCAAGAAACATATGAAAAAATGCTCAACATCTCTAATCATCAGGGAAATGCAAATAAAAACCGTAATGAGATATCACTTATCTCCAATGAGAATGGCTTTTATCAAAAAGTCCCAAAACAATAAATGTTGGCGTGGATGCGGAGAGATAGGAACACTCCTACACTGCTGGTGGGACTGCAAACTAGTGCAACCCCTGTGGAAAGCAATATGGAGATACCTGAAAGCGATACAAGTAGATCTACCATTTGATCCGGCAATCTCACTACTGGGCATCTACCCAAAAGAACAAAAGACACTCTATAAAAAAGACACCTGCACTCGAATGTTTATAGCAGCACAATTCACAATTGCAAAGTTGTGGAAACAACCCAAGTGCCCATCAATACACGAGTGGATTAATAAA